>SNQJ01S0229612.1:1244-14345 GCA_010110895.2 Picea sitchensis
CAGGAATAAATTGAATGAAGATGGACAAGTTACAAGGAACAAAGCTAGATTGGTATGTAAAGGATATGCACAGATTGAAGGAATCGACTTTGAAGAGAGATTTTCCCCAGTTGCCATAATGGAAGCAATCCATTTACTTTTAGCTTATGCATGCTCCAAATTTTTTAAAGTATATCAGATCGACGTAAAATCATCTTTTCTGAATGGGGAACTTGAAGAAGAAGTCTACATTGAACAACTAGAAGGATTTCAGTTGTCAGAGAACACACACTATGTATGTAAATTAAAGAAGGCCTTGTATGGTCTAAAACAGGCTCCTAGAGCATGGTACTCCAGACTGGATAAGTATTTGCAACAAGCAGGGTTCAGAAAAGGAAGTGTAGAAAACAACCTCTACATCAAGGTAAGTCAAGGTAATATTTTATTAATTAAAGTTTATGTTGATGATACTATTTTTGGTAGTGTTGATGACAGGTTAAGCCAGAAATTTGCAAAAGACACGCAAAATGAATTTTAAATTTCATTACTTGGAGAACTATCCTTCTTTTTGGGACTTCAGATACATCAAAGAAACCAAGGAATTTTTATTTCTCAAACCAAGTATATCAGAGAAATGCTAAAGAGTTTCAGAATGGAATATTTCAAACCAGTTATCACTCCCATGCAAACTAGTTGTAAGTTGAGCAAAGATGATGATTCAAAGTCTACAGATCAGAGGCAATACAAGTCAATGATTTTCAACCTACTATATGTGACATTATCCATACCAAATGTAATGCAAGAAGTTGGACAGGTGGCACAATTTCAAGAAGCACCAAAGGAATCACATGTATTAACAGTAAAGAGGATTTTTAGATATCTCAAAGGAATGAAAGAGTTTGGATTATGGTATCCAAAAGGAAAATATCTATTAATTATTTCCTACACATATGCATATTGGGAAGTTTGTATTGATGACTGAAGAAGCACCAGTGGTGTAGTGTTCTACTTAGGTGAGTGTTTGGTATCATGGATAAGCAAGAAACAATCATCAGTATCTCTATCTATAGTTGAGGCAGAGTATATTGCAACATCAACATGTTGTACACAGGTTCTTTGGATGAAACAAAATTTGACAGATATACAAGTTGAATATGATGAGCCCATTCCAATATATTGTGATAATACAAGTTCCATCAGTATCTCAAAAAACTCGATGATGCACTCCAAGACGAAGCACATTCCAATCAAGTATCACTTTCTACGAGAACAGGTTGTAGAAAACAACATCATAGTTGAGTATGTGGGCACAAAAGAACAAGCAACATATATCTTTACAAAACCACTTCCACGGGAAGCCTTTGAATATCTTCGCCAAATAATTGTAGTTATTTCTACTCCAAATGAATGCTTATCTTATATGTCTTATATGTACATGAGGAATCACCATAAGAGGATAGTATAGTCTGGGGAGCAACCCCAGATGAAAAGATACCTTTTCCATTGATGACAAAGGGAGAGATATTTATTAGATGTAGAAGACAGAGGCATGATTCTAGGGGGAGAAGATTTATCAGATGTAGAGGACAAAGGAAAATTTATCAGATATAGAGGACAAAGGCATGGTTCCAGGGGGAGCATGAGTGATATGATTTCAGTATTGCATCATAGAGTTTCCATCAATGCCAAAGGGGGAGATTGTTGATTACGATTGGTTGTCATTGATGTCAACCCTTGAAGAAAGCCCCACAACACAAAGTGTTATCACTGAAATTTCGTCCGCACAGGACGACAAGAACTCCGCATCATCAGCACAGAAAAACATTCATTCACGACACAAGGATTAACTCCACAGCACAACAAAAGGGCCAAAACTATACAAAATTGGCTAAAAAAATTCAAAAGCGCATCGCGCCCATGGAAAACAAGCGCATGCGCGCCATACCTTCGTACACAGGGTGCATATGCACGGTTGTGGGGTGCAAAACCCGCGCGCCTGCCAAACGGCGCATTTATGAAGCTGGTCGGCCTCCCAACCACTAATGGATCGGCTCCCAAGTCGATTTGACATCAAATCCGAGCTCAATCTACGTGGGGAGGCTGGTCAAAGACCTAAATGTGCCCTAAAGGGCCTCTTTTCATATTCAAAAGGGGTTGCATAATAGCTCAAAGCTTGGCTATAAAAATCCATGAATGACCATCATTTCTTCAAGGAATTCTTTGTATTGTTATGCTGTTGAGATTACTAGAGACTCATTCTTTGGTAATTCACATAATCAACACCATTTCATATTACTAGAGACTCATTCTTTGGTAATTCACATAATCAACACCATTTCATAAGCCTTATTATCCACTAGCCATATTCACATTTTCACCTTCATCATGAGGAGAGCAATCAGTTGAGGCCTCAAGAGCCTTCCATTGAGAGGAAGGGACCCAAGTCCTCTTCTTTCCATTTCATGGTATCTTTGGATTTCATCAATCAGATCAAGCTATATATTTGTGATATTGGTCCATTTTCTTTGTTTTCATTTTGTCATTATGCTCATGTTTTCTTTTAGTTTTTTGTTTAATCTTGTTAATAGCTCTATTGTTTTCTTTTCTAACCTCTTTACCTAAAAAATTCATTGTCCTTCATCTCATTATTCACAATTAAACATGGGTTCTCTTACTCCTCATGAAAGTGCCTTCCCGTGAGAGATTTCACCATATCATCGGGGACCACTTTGGAGTTCATCCATACTTACTTATTATCAACCATGACAAGAAAATAATGAGTCATATTTAAATCAAACAATATTGGGTCCATTACTCCAACCTTTGTGTTTGCACTCTTTTCGTCGATGTGTGAGAAAAAAGTGGGTGCTTACATGCCTATTTGGGATTTTCTAGTCATGACAGCTGCATGTAAAGAGGTTAGAAAGAAAACAATAGAGCTATTAACAAGAATTAAAACAAAACTAAAAAAAAGAAAACATGAGCATAATGACAAAATGAAAAACAAAAGAAAATGGACCAATATCACTCAATATATAGCTTGATCCGATTGATGAAACTAAAGATACACAATGGAGAAAGAGGACTTGGGTCCCTTTCCTCTCCAATGGAAGGCTCTGAGTCTCAACTGATTTCTCTCCTTATGATGAAGGTGAAAATGTGAATGAAAGAACTCCTAAGCTTCTCCACTCTAGTGAGAGCTGGAAAGCTTATGAAATGGTGTTGATTATGTGAATTACCAAAGAATGAGTCTCTAGTAATCTCAACAAAGACAACAATACAAAGAATTCCTTGAAGAAATGATGGTCATTCATGATTTTATAGCCAAGCTTTGAGCTTATTATGCAACCTCTTTTGAATATGAAAAGAGGCCCTTTAGGGCACATTTAGGTTTTTGACCAAATTTCCCCACGCAGATTGAGCTCGATTTGATGTCAAATCGACTTTGGGAGCCGCATCCATTAGTGGTTGGGAGGTCAATCAGCTTTCATAAATGCGCCGCTTGGCGTGCTGCCAGCCGTTTTGCACTCCCACAACCGCATGGCGCACCTCGCGGTAATGAAGGTATGGCGATGCTTTGTTTTTCCATGGCGACGCGCTTTTGAATTTTTAGCCAATTTTGTATAGTATTGGCCCTTTTGTCATAGTTTGCGGGAGTTAATCCCTTTGCGTCGCGGAATGAATGCTTTTCTCGTATCGATGATGCTGGAATTTCATTGGCCCTCGCGGCGACGAAATTTCAGTGATAACACTTTGTGTTGTGGGCTTTCTTCAAGGGTTGACATCACCACGCAACCAATCGTAATCAACAATATTCCCCTTGGCATTGATGGAAACTCATGATGCAATATCAAATCAGGATCACCTCATGCTCCCCCGAACCATGCCTCTGTCCTCTATATCCGATAAATTTTCCTTGTTCCTCTATCCGATAAATCTTCCTAGAATCATGCCTCTCGGTTTCTACATCAATAAATATTTCCCCCTTTCTCATCAATGGAAAGGTATCTTTCAATCCGCTGCTCCCCTTGACATACTATCCTCTTATGGTGATTCCTCATGTACATATAAGACATATAAGAAGGCTATCTATCATAGAAATAACTACAATTATTTTGGCTTAAGATATATTCAAAGGCTTCCCGGAAGTGGTTTTGTAAAGATATATGTTGCTTTTGTTCTTTGTGCCCACATACTCAACTATGATGTTGTTTTCTACAACTCGCTCAGAGAAAGTGATACTTGATTGAATGTGGCTTCGCCTTGAGTACGCATCATCGAAGTTTGAGATACCGATGGAACTTCTTGTATTATCACAATATATTGGAATGGGCTCATCAGCATTCAACTTGTATATCCGCCAAATTTTGCTCATCCAAAGAACCTGCGGTACAACATCATGTTGATGTTGCAATATACTCAGCTTCTAAACTATATATGATAGAGATACGAAGGATTGTTTCTTGCTTATCCATGATACCAAACACTCACCTAAGTAGAACACTACACCACTGGTGCTTTGTCACCATCAATACAAACTTCCCAATATGCATATGTGTAGGAAATAATTAATAGATATTTTCCTTTGGATACCATAATCCAACTCTTTCATTCCTTTGAGATATCTAAAAATCCTCTTTACTGCTAATACATGTGATTCCTTTGTGCTTCTTGAAATCATGCAACATGTCCAACTTCAGACATATTTGGTATGCATACGCTCTCACATATAGTAGGTTGAAAATCATTGACTTGTATTGCCTCCATCCAGACTTTGAATCATCATCTTGCTCAACTTACAAACTAGTTTGTATGGGAGTGATAAACCGGTTTGAAATATTCCATTCTCAAACCTTTAGCATTTCTCCTGGAGTATAATTTGGTTTGAGAAATAAAAATTCCTTGGTTTTTGTGATGTATCCAAGTCCCAAAAGAAGGATAGTTCTCCAAGTAATGAAATTAAAAATTCATTTTGTCTTTTGCAAATTTCCGCTTAACCTCGCCATCAACACTACCAAAAATAGTATCATCAACATAAACTTTAATTAATAAAATATTACCTTGATTCTACCTTGATGTAGAGGTTGTTTCTACACTTTTCTCAACTCGCTTTGTTGCAAATTACTTATCCAGCCTCGAGTAACATGCCTAGGAGCCTCGCTTTAGACTATACAAGGCCTCTTTAATTTACATACATAGTGTGTTCTCCATAACCTGGAATCCTTCTAGTTGTTCAATGTGTATTTTCTTCCGAAGTTCCCCATTCAGAAAAGATGATTTTACTTACCATATACTTTAAAAAATTTGGAGCATGCATAAGCTAAAAGTAAATGGATTGCTTCCCTTCTGGAAACTAGGGAAAATGTATATTCAAAGTCGCATTCCTTCAACTGCGGCATGTCTTTGGTTGAAATCAATCTAGCTTTGTTCCTTGTAACTTGTCCATCTTCATTCAATTCTCATTCCCTGAAAACCCATCTTGTGTCTATCACATTCTTATCTTTGGTCTTGGAACCAATTTCAAGTGTCATTTTTCTATTTGATCCAATTATCCATGGCCTTATTCCAAAATTGATCCCATATTTCTTCAAAAACACTTTGTTCAATTGTGAGATAAGAGTGCTAGGTGTGTTTGTTCAGTGAACTAATTCTTTTCTCTAGTCTCAACTTTAATTCGTTTCCAATAACTGGATGAAGGATGATTCTTCTATACTCATTTGCTGTGTGTCTGGAGATACCTTCTCGAACTTTTTTTGCTTCTGGTTGATCTTCTTCATCTTTATTTTCCTCTTCTACTTCTTTTTCATCTTCTTTCTTCGTAAAAGTTGTTCCATTGATTTTTTTTCTTCTTCCTTTGATTATAGTCTCCATGTTTCATCAATTATTTGATGATTTCCACAACTTTGTTCAATCTTTAGATTGTAACACTTGTATGCTTTCCATGTAATTGAGTAACCAACAAGTATTCCTTTGTCCACATGAGAGTCAAACTTTCCCATTCTCATCTTCTCTTTTGATGTAGCATTTGCTTCCAAAACCTATAAAGTGCTTCACATTTGTTGGTCTTCCTTCCATAGCTAGTAGGGAGTTTATCAATATTTGCTTTCCAGCATTACTATATTTGATCAGAACCAAGGTATGCACTACCTGTTTCCTAAAAATATATGTCAATTTGGAACCCATTAGTATTGTTCGAGCCATTTATTTTATTGTCTTTGTTCTTTTCTTTTCAACAACCCCATCTCTATTGAGGTGTCCTATAACTAAGAATTGCCTTTTTTTATTCCATGATTTCTATAGTAGTCCATAAATTCTTTGAAGTGAACTCTCCTCCATTATCGATCTCAAACATTTGATTCTTTGAATCCATCTCATTTTCAACCATTTCTTTTCAGATATCTTGAAGTTTTCAAAAGCTTCCGAATTTGTATAATCATCAACTAATAAAATACAGTATTTTTCACCTTAAGCCCTTTGTTGTAGTTAGTCCATCCAGATCGTTCACAATTCTCGCGGTCTTGAGCAGTTAATATTCCCGATTTGAACCCGGCCTTGCTCTCATTTCTCCCTAAGGCAATGTTTGCACAAAGTGTTGGCTGGTTTTGTGATCCGGGGAATTTCTATGACTTCTTTTGTCGACTTTGACAAGGTTATCAAAATGGCTGTGACCCATTCTTTTCATGCCATAGCCAAATTTCTTATTCCTTTCCTAGACAACACTTTTCATTTCCAATTTCACTTAACACATATATGTTGTTTGAAGTTCTTACAGTTTTTTGTGAAATTCCACTCAATTCCCATGAACCTTTTTCTTTTATCTCATACTCTTCTCGAATCGAAAGTAAGTTTACATCTTGGTCAACATTTGACTCGCACTTAGAAGATTATGCTTCATATATTCTACCAAGAGAACATTTTGTGCATTTTTATCCTTGTTCAACCTGACCATGCCTTTCTCCACGATTTTGGATGAATTATCATTTCCCTCGGGTTGAGACTGGATCCATTTTTTTTTCTTTTTCGCATCGTAATAAATTAGATGACAATTGGCTATGTGCATTTTTGAATAATCATTGTCAACATACCAACCGTGGTTCTTCTACTTAGTCAGAGTGATCAGCATTTTCATCATATACTAATCTTGCTTTCTTTATCCATGTTATTTTCAGCTTTGTCTATGATCAAGTTTATTCTATTGAGGTTCTTAGGAGGAATTGTAATTTTTGCAATCCTTGGCCATGAGTCCAAAATTTCTACATTTTTAACATTCCACTCGCCAGTGATCAAAGGTTCAAACTTGTTGTAACTTCTTCTTTGTCTGTCACTAGATCTCCTTAAATAATCCCTTTGTGTATAACCTCAAAGTTGTTATTGCTCCTATTGTTAGCTCCTCTGCAATTCACAACTTTATGTCCAAAATTATTATACGCATAACATAAAACTTTCAAAAATATAGTTTAATAATCTGGACGCTGAAGATATTTTCAAAGGAAGTGCTCTTATGAATCCTTCTTACTCTGATGCCTATGTCTATTGTTGATTTTAAAACTGGAATCTTCTTGGTGGAGGAGGTCCTCAATCTTCCTATATCTTCCTATCCATTTTGATTGTTTTACATAGCTCTTTGGATTTGTTTCTTTCTTCATGCATTTTGCATCTTGATCCATTTTTCATATGATTGTATCCAAGTCCAAAACTTTGGTAAGATGAGATTTTTACGTTGATAATGTCATCCGAAACTTTTGAGCTTATTCTACATATTTTTATTTTGAACATCATTTCTTAGTGTAACAACCGCTTTCCCAAGTTTCAATGATCCTGTGTCTTTCTTCTAGTTGTTATTTGAGTGCTTCTTCAATTATTTTATCTTCTTCGAATTGAATGTTCAATTTTGTGATCATTTGTTCTAAATTTGTGCGTCCTTTTTATTGTCTAGTTCTGCTTGTAGTTTCTTTGTTTTCTTCTTTCTCTTTCCTCGATAAATTCCTTTATGGCACACATTAATTCCTCTTCATAGTCAACTCAATGTTTGCCTTCTTCAATTTCTTCGACTTTTCAATTCTTCTTTGACTTCTTTCATATTCTTCAAGTCTTCTTTGTCAAATTATTTTACCGCCATGAATAGAACTCTTCCTCACTCATTGTCGACTCATCTTTATCCGATGATGAGATGTCTTCTTCAGGTAGAATCTTTTCTTGAAAAACTTTTCAGAAGCCTTTATATAAGTGTTTTCCTTTTGAGTAACCTTCATCATTTCTCTTTTTCTTAATATGAGGATTTGTTAGCAAATGACTAATACCATCACAATTAAAAACAAATTAAAGGGATCTTACCTCTATACCTACCATTTCCGTCCCTTTGTTTCGGATCTTTTGATGGTTAATACTCTTCATCATCTTCCGAGACGCCATTGTTGTTTTAATATTCTTATTGTTCTTTTTCTTTTTTCTTACCATTTTTCTTTGACTCCTTGGATGCTTTGAATGCTACTTATTTTACATCTAGATTTCCCTGTTCAGTTCTCATTTCATATGCTTTGAAGATTCATTCAATTCATATACAAAGACGTATATTTCCTGAGGAAACCCGTGAAGGGTAAAAACCTTCTTCTATTTATATGATAAGTAATCTTTACATTATGTACATTATCATACATATGATCTCCAACTCATTGTGAGGTTGCAACCTCTAGACAGGCAGCCTAATCCAGTTGAGAGCACCAACCTCTATTTTCTCTAGCACCAACTCCCCGGTTTTTCTAGCACCCACTAGAAGGAAGAACCAACTCCTAAGTGTTCCAACACCAACCATATGGAAGCATGAACTTCCAGCTCACACAGTACCAACCAGACAACAAAGAACAATGCTTTCCCCTTGCACCACCCCCTCACACTGCTTCTCCGGTCGCGAACCCGATGGAAGCTACAACTCGTTGTGTTCAAGAACCCACTTAAACCTTTGAGGAAAATCCATCCCTCCTAGCTTCACAACCAATTCTCAAATATAAAGTTTGTTATATAATTTATCACAATGAGGGCTAATATTTATCATTGGCTTAACAAACTTATCATTGTTATGCTATGTTTCTATGTTCTCCCAGACGTTGTTCTCTCTCATCAGATCTTCGCAATTTTTATCTTTTGTTTTTCTACATAATTCTCAAATTTTAGTGTCTCACTATCTTGCTACACACATGCCTCAGACTTTTTGTGCTTCCTAGCTTTTATTCTTTGTGCGCCATGTGCATTCAATGCCCCATTCCTCTTCTTCGTATTTAAGTTGCTTCACACTCCTCCTTCTACACTCAATCCTCAACAACAACAACCCCCATCTCTTCTTCTTTTGTCTATCATACTTATAGTCTATGTGCACTTTGCAGTATGCTATCTCACCATGCTTCGTGATGTTTCCCATGTCGAGCGATCTTCTTGATCATAATTGCAACTCTTTAGCTTCTCCAGAATTAAACCCATGCGCCCATCATCACCGGGTGTTATGCCAAAGACTTCTTTCACCTCTCTAGTAGTCAATACTCTTCATCTTCAGACATGTAAAATGAGCTCAACCTCTCGTTGTAGTTGGCAGTTTCAACGCCTTCCATTTGTCAATAGCCTCTATGAACAGTTTTCATTCCATTGGTAGATTTCTTGAGACTCTTCAGCTCCTATCGCACTTACATAGAAGTATCTTCAAGTCCTCTATCAGAAACCATCAAAGGGTTTCAGCGCCATAAAGGTGAACCTTGAAATGGAGCCTAGCTATGCTATCTCCTTCCACTTACGTGACATCGACCTGCGACCAATGGCTACATCGACATTTCGATATTTCGAATTAATTTCGACTTTTCTATGGTAAAGAGTTATCTTAACACTCCATGTCGCGATCCCCAAACTAAAAAAGGAGCTTAGCCGGACTAGCTTCGATCATTTCGAAGACAGATTTCGCTATTTCAATGACAAGATGTCACGAATCCTTGCTGTGAGTCACTAATTTTCCAACTCCTAATCCCCAAAACTCCAAAAGGGAGCTTATCTCTTCAAAATATTCTCTAAAACCCTTCGACGATGTGACCACCGACTGTGACCAAATGCTTATTCAAACTCAGATTTCACAATTTCGTGTTTTAGCACTTGGTGACTCCTGTGATGAAGAGTCTCTTCTTGACTCCATCTCCTATCCCAAACTCAAAAATGGAGCTCTATCATGGTTTTGTTTTTCTTTCGCTTCACATTTTAGAAATTAAGCATTTTCGACACTCCTGTGGTGAAGTGTTTTGGAACTTCAACTCCCGATATCCGTAGCTCTCAAATGGATCTTATCAACATCCCAGATTTTGTCGCTGCGACAAGGACTTCAAGATTCCGACATTCCTATGGTGAAGTGTTTCGACACTTCAACTCCCAAATGACTGAACTCCAAAATGGAGTTAGATCAAGGGTCCGGTATTTCTTTGTTTCACATTTCGACGATTCAGCATTTCGACACTTCCTGGGTGAAGTGTTTCGACACTTCAACTCCTCGTATCCGTAACTATGAAATGAAGTTATTTCATCATAAACTCTTTGTTGGTGTGTCTATTTTGGGATTTTGGCATTTTGCATTTCGCGAACTTTGGGACTCCTATGTTGAAGAGTCTCACTTTTGTCTTGTCAATCTCTTTAAGATTCCTAAACTCTGTAATGGAGTTAGATCAACGTATTCTAGCATTTAGCATTTCACCCTGCTTCATCATTCTTGTCATGAGTTGCCTTGACACCTCTAATGCCGTATCTGAAACTCTGAAATTGAGTTTACGCTTTTGATATTTCCATTCCATTATCCCTACGCTACTGACCTTCCTTGCCTACCTATTCACCATCACATCAAATGAATAAGCACACTCTTGCACTACATGCGACTCTACACTAGTCCTCCTGAGCTTACATTGTCCATGTTTCACCATCAGCCGCTGTGACTCATACTCACATTCGCATCACGACAAGCAATAACCTACCTGTAAACATGTCCAACAATATCACCTTGGCATTGATGGCAACCCTAAATGATCATGCTTAATCTATTTGGACCTCCAATCCGTAGCATCCAAATTGACCACCTTTTCTCCCCCTTTGACATCAATGTCAAAGAAACATGCTCCTCGAGCCGCTATGATTTTTTATGAGGTATCGATACAATCACTACAACCCCCAATAGGGATGGACTCTGGTGTGATACCTATGATGACACCCAAAATTTCTGTCGCAGATATTCAAATGGTGTCTTGGCTAGGGTTTAGTAAATATGTCCAATTTGTTCTCGTGGTTTGAATGTACTTGGACCTTAACAAACCTAATTGGTGACTTTTTCCGAAAATGATATTTTATAGAATGTGATTGGTCTTAGAGTGAATATAGGATTCTTTTTTAGACACACCGATGGCACTGGTGTTATCATTAATGAATTGGGACGGTACACGATTTTACCTCCAAGTCCTAAGTGTCCGACCATCCATAATACCCGAGTGTAATGTAGCAACAACACAAAATTTCACTCAGAGTTGATAAAGAAATGAAACCTGCTTTTTACTTCAAGGCATGCTACTAATGAGTCACCCGTGAAGAATGCTCCTATTAAGAACCAAACATCAATATAGCATAGAAAAACCCTCAATAAAAGTACTCAACACCTTGAAAAGAGATAATTTCGCATAATAAGCCTCTTCTAGGGGGAAACCCCCTTTTACCCCACTTAAATGTTCAAGTACAAGATGATTCAAAATGAAAATAAGTCTCCTTGGTATATAGGAGATTAGAGGTATAATTACAACCAATGGCCTAAAGCCGACATAAATAAAATAACATTACTAATATAATATATTCCCAATTAAGGTAATGAGCCAATATTAAGGGTTTGGATGATGCTCCCTCTCCCCTTGAGACAAGTGTTGTCGCAACGCTTGAGAGTAACTCTGGATGTTTATGTATAAAAGACTCATCTTCCCAAGTGGAATCTTTCGGGCCAGATGGTTTCTCCATTTAACAGATACTCAAATGGATCTATTCCTCAACCGGCGAATTCTTATGTCGATGATGGCTTCGTGCTCCAATATGATTTTTCATTCATCACAATTTCTGCAATATAGTTTGAACTGATCTTGTCACCTAACTCCTTTCTTTAAGCATGAAACATGGAAAACCGGGTGTACTAAGAAGATGCGTACTTCCAATTTGTATGCCATAGTACCAATCTTTTGCAACACCTTATAAGGTCCATAAGACTTTGGTGATAATTTATCCTTCTTGGATTTCTTGAGGGACACTGCTTGTATGGTTGTAGTCTTAAAACACCCAACCCCCTAATTCAAAACTTCTTTCACTACGATGTTGATCTACTTGTTGTTTCATGCAATTATGTGCCATGGTCAGGTTGTCCTTTAAGATTTGGAGAATTTGTTGTTGATTCTCGATGTGATCTTCCACTGCTTGAACCTTAGATTTTTCTTTCAGAGAAGAAGTGATGGAAGGAGGGTGGTATCCATAAAGTGCCATTAATGTTGTCATTTTTGTTGCAGTATGAAAGGAAGTGTTATACCACCATTCTTCCAAGGGTAACCGTTTGAACCATTGTGTTTGTTTATCAGAGACAAAGCAACGAAGGTAGCCTTCTAGACATTTGTTCACTATCTCGATTTTTCCATTATATTGAGGATGATTGGATGAGCTATGAGCCAATTGAGTACCCAAAAAAGAAAATAATTCTGTCCAAAAATGTCCAGTGAAGATGGGATCTATGTCACTTACATTAATCTTTGGGCTGCCATGTAGCTTTTGAAATATCTCCATGAATGCAGTGGCAATTGTACTAGATTTGAAGGGATGAGAGAGTGCACAAAAGTGTTCATACTTGGTCAGTCTATCAATAATCACCATGATGACACTCTTTCCTTCAGACATTGGTAACCCTGTGATGAAATCCATGGAAACCTCCTCCCGACGCTGACTTGGGATGGATAATGGTTGTAAAATACCTGGGGTCTTAATTGTTTCCACCTTATTTTGTTGGAAAACCACACATTCTGCCACAAACCTTTGAACATTAGTTTTAAGTCCATCCCAAAAAAAATCCTTCTTGACTCTATGGTA
>SNQJ01S0229613.1:0-14344 GCA_010110895.2 Picea sitchensis
CATTTATCTAGGGCATCTGCATCTATTTGACCTTCAAATATGAGAATATCAAAATTAACCTGTACCTTGAAAGGCGAGGTGCCTCCAAAGTGGTCGCTTGATGAAGATGTGCCTGATGCTATCGGTAGGCATTGAAGGACGTGAGAAAAATTATCCATCATTTCGTCCCTCTGTCGCGTGAGAGTTTGCTCAAGCAACTGACTGATAGGATCGTCTGCTCCATCGTTTTTATTTTTTTCCACCATTTAGGGTTTCTTGGGTGTGCGAGAGCGATTGTCCTCAAGAGAGACAAGCTCGAGACCCAACTTGCTATACTCGGACCTCCTCGGGGACATGCACTGAAAAACGATCAAGAGCAGCCTGCTCTGATACCACTGATCCGTATTATTTTCGGCACAAAATGAGAGCGGAGATATAATAAAGAAATGCACAGAGATATCGCGTATATCTAGTAATATATCAGAGATAAAACCATAAACACAGAGATACAGTAATACACGATTTCTATTAATGAAAGAAATGTACAGAGACTGTAAAAATACAGAGTGAAAGACTCGCTAGAATGGTGGCAGCGTATCTCTGAGAAGAGATGTGACCGCTACTCGCATTCACAAGAAGATGGTTACAATGAGGCTCTGGAGGCCTTTTTTTACAATAATCGGGAATGCCAAAAGTCCTAGACATCCAAAAACCTAACCCTAGGAGATGAAGCGCCAAAAGTCATGTGGGCCCCATTTGGGTAAGTTGGTGCATCAACTTCCCGGGGTCGTAACTTTTGCATATGATCTTCGTTTTAGGCATGTGATAGATCGTTGGAAAGGTATCTCCGAGGAGATTCATTTTGGGGGCTCAATGATGCCTTTGGCTATCATTGAGAACCTCTATGTTGAAAAACCTTCATTTAGGCCCTCAAAATAGCCCCGAAAGCTAAAACCTGCTTAAAATAGTAAATTGTCAAAATTGCCATAACGTTGTTTTGAGCCAGTTGGAAAAGGTGGGTGGCCACCAATATCCACCTAGATGATTAAGGGTTGAAATACCTCATAAAGGAAGGTCATACGGATTTTTTGGAAACCCTAGGAGGGTCGTACGGTTATGCAGAAGAGAGATGAGACTGTTAGATGCTTGTGCAATGGGTTCTTCAAGACCTATGCTCTAATACCATGTTTTTTTTTCATAAGCTAGGTTAAGCATGAAGTTCATTCCATTTTTAGAATTTCACTTAACCATAAACAATAATGTTGCAGCAACCAAGATCACAAGAAAAAACACCATGCACAAGAACACAAGAAGTATCCTGGGAAACCCTTCTCAACAAGGGAATAAAGCCCAACTAAATCCTTTGTTATATTCTTCAAGATAAATACCTTCACCACCAAGAAATACCTAGCACACACGAGGGTTCTCAAACCCTAGAAGACTAGTGCCCAAGAGAGGTGTGCACTTTTCCCAAGTAATTGTACTTGCTGAAATTTTCAAACTCACATGAAAGATATGATTCCATAATGGAGAAATTCCCTTTACTTATATTAGACTTGTTCTATCAACCAAAGTGTCTATTGGCTCAACAGGGCCCACCTCACTAAGTCATATTATAATTATAATAATAATAAGTATTATTATTATTATTATTATTATTAATATTAACTATATTAATTATCTTTTACATTTATTATTAATCACATTAATGTGGGGCCGACTATACCCTTTACATAACAATTAGGGTTATAGTCATTTCTCACTCTTGAACAACATATAACAAAGGATCTGATACACCCACTAGTGTTCATCCACTAGGGGCACATCCATAGGGATGTCATAGCTCTGGCTCACTGCATTACACAGTAGAACTAGATCTACACATGTTCACTTGTGCTCATCCACAGACATGTCCACTCTACAGAGATTCTTTCCCATTGCCTCACACAGGAGAATCATATGGAGTTTTCTTGTCAACTCTGTTGCTCATAGGGGGCTAACACATCATCTTCATTTTTGTTCACATGACGATGCACCCAACACTTTGGGGTTTCACGCGTTCACCTTGTGCTCAACCACAGGCACGTCCAACTCATCAGATCGCCTTTCCCATTGGATAATCATCTATATTTCTTATCACTCTCTGAATGGAGGTCATCTCTACATTCCTAGCTCTATCTCATGCAAGAACCACGTACCCTTCTTGGGGGATTTCTCTCAGGTTTGTAAACTGAGAGAAAGACTTACATAGATTCAATGATCCACACCTCACAGGTTTGTAAGCTGGAGAATGTATCACATAGTTTCATTCATCAACACTAGTCACCCTTGAAGAATGGGACCTACATTGAGGTGACATTGGTTGTAGGATTCCCAAGTTGTAGCACTTGTTTTGTGGTTGGTGTTAAGATTTAAGCTATTATTAGGTTTCTTTTCAATTAACTAGATAACCATAACATAGATAGGATCACTGAGAAATACACAATCACAAGAGACACATCATTTATCCTGGGAAACCCTCATGGGGAAGAAAACCCAAAAAAAATTTCCTTAATATAGATAGCCAATAAAATGCCAAGAGAATAAACCAAACACTACAGAAATTCCTTTCCCAAGAATGTGCCTCTCTCTCTCTCTTCCTTCTTCTCCAACTACAGCTCCAAACTTGCGCTCTGATGCATAAGTGAGTGAGTGAACAAATGAGGCACTAGCCTCCTTTATTTATGCAATCTCGCAGGTGTTGAAAGGACGTGTCTTTTCATTGGCAGGGTCGACTTCTTTTTCTGGGTGGTTATAACCACTTTAATTAATTCTGGGAGGCGAATTCTCATTATGCATATTACAATCAGGGTTTGACCAATCTGCAAAAGGGGATTTGGTCATTTACAATGCCTGACATGATCAGTCCACAAAAGAGGATTGATCTAATGAAAAATACATCAATAATAAAATAGAATACTCTTTGTAGTTACAATATTTCAACACTCCCCCTTAACAAGAAGGGTATTCTATAACAACATCATGCGAGAGAGAGAAGGAAACATCATCAACTGCATCTTGAACACTGACTGGCATATCTATAAATCATCGGAAGTTTTTCTTGTCATCATCATTCAAAACATGGAGCTGGAGTAGCATCATCATCCTCATCAACATGAGGCTAAGGTAACATCATCATCATATTTAGCGTGAGGCTAAAGTAACATCATCATCTTCTTTAGCATGAGGCTAAAGTAATATCATCAGTATCTTTAGCATGAGGCTAAAGTAACATCATCATCAGCAACAAGAAGTTGAAGTGGCATCATCATTATCATCTTTAGCAAGAAGCTGAAGTGGCATTATCATCATCATCTTCAGTAAGAAGCTGAAGTGGCATCATCATCATCATCTTCAGCAATATGGATTAGTATAACACTAATACATCATCATCATCAATAACAACACAAGGTTGATACAACATCAACAACAACAATATCACAGCACAAAGGCTGGAGCATCATCAACAACAACAACATCACAACACGAAGGTTGGACCATCATCAACATCAGCACCAGGCTGAGAGTCTTCAGCACGAAGCTGGCATCACAACACAAAGTTGGCTACACAATATCATCAGCACGAAGTTGGCATCACAACACGAGGTTGGCAACACAACATCATCAACATGAAGCTGGCATCACAACACTGGGTTGGCAACACATCATCAACACGAAGATGATATCACATTGTGAGGCTGACACATCATCACAGCACGAGGCTGGCACATCATCATAGCACAAGGATGACACATCATCACAACACGTACAAAGCTTCCTTCAACCGACAGACATGATTCTTTCTATCTTCAATCTTCAAGTCAATTTTTTCTCATTACATTGTACCAATCTGGTACACTTGCTCAGCTGCAACTCAATCTACACAATCATGTGCTAGCTCTATGTGATCTCTACAAATCACTATCTATCTCACTGCTTGAGAGTATGTCCTCTCCTCTTTCTACAATTGTTCCTTCTGGAACTCAGACTCTGCACCTGCAGCTTCTCTGAGGCTGAGAATGATTGCTTCATCCTCACTGTGGCTGCTAATATCTATGAGTAACTCCTCTTATTCTATCGTGGAGATATATTCATCTGGAACTGAGAGTGGCTCAATAACTGATACTGAAGGTAGCTCTTATTCTTTCATGGAGGTAACTCTATATTTTATTGTGGTCATGTCTCCATGACCCACCTAATGTAATGCACCAACTGCCACTCAATTTTAAATATGGGGATTTCTCCCCCTGCATCTCATACTATATATGAATCATGGTTGTTCTAGTTGTCTTCATAAATATTGGATTTATTTCTTCAATTACTGGAGTAAGTGTATCGTCATAGTGTTCTCCCTCTTGTTGGGAGAATCCTCTAGACACACATCAGGTTTTGTACATCTGCAACGTGCTTGATCTGTATAGATCAGTCTTGGAAGTCAATATTGACTTCTCTTCTAGTATCACAGAAGAATCCATATCCTAGTCTTTACGACGGGCTTCCTTCTCTATCACTGAAACAAGGGAATCTTCCCAGGAGATTTCATATCTCCTAGAAGTTTTTGAATCTACGATCTAGTCTTCTCACGACATCTGTCTCCCAGTCCTGGAAGCTATCTTTTCATCTAATCCTTTCTGAGATCATGCTTACTCTCGATTTATTCTGAGTCTACAAGGACTTCATCATCTCTTACATGGTATACTTGGTGTTGAATGACAAGTCTATATATGAAAGACTGAGTCAGGCTTCAAACTAGTTCTGCTTCCTGTCAAGGTGGCTTCATTAACCTTTGAACAATTCTTCTGTGAGATATTGTTCTAATGTTTAGTCATCTTTGGAGTCTTTTTATCCTTACAATCAATCTTCATATGAGATACTCTGAATCTCAAAAGATAGCTTCTTCTTCATATTCTTTGGTTAATGAGTGTATATGGTCATGTACATAGTCTGCTTCATGTCTCATATAATATGTTGACTTCATCAACCTTCACTATAGCTTCCTCAGGGTTATCACATGTGACTTGAAACAAGGTCAACAAAACAACAAGCAAGAACAATATTCTTTTGATAATAGTAGATAAAAAAATAGCACGAATAATCATCACAGTGGCTCCTTTAGAACTATCACTTGTGACCTGTTTGAAGCAAATATCAAAAGTAAGAAATACAATACAAAGTGAGGTCAACACTCTTCTAGTGTTGTGATCAAACATTCCTCCATGGTAACCTAGGATCAACACAAGAAGTTTCTCCTAGAGGAGATGCTAGTTGTATCTGTTACATTAAGAATTTATATCAATATGCCCACATGCTACCAAGTATAATACTCTTCAAAGATTTCTTCCTCAACTATAGTGTTTACTTATAATGGGGCAGTTATCAACTTGTCATGTGCAACTTAGAATCTTATCAACTTAATTAATCAAACCTGGAACCTGGGGTCTCGTCCTCTAGAATGAGTGTGTGTTTCTCTCCTTCCAAGTTTCCTTCACTCAAGATGACAAGTGATTTCTTCAACTTGTCCTCTATACTAAGACAATATGTTATCTTGACAGAAGCTTGGGTTAGAGAATAACTTTTATGCAACCTAGATCAAAATAATGTCATAACAAATAGATGCATATTAGAATAATCAAACCTAGGTTGCATTATTCCTCTGAATGAGTTGGATCTTGAGATCCTTGTAGATCTATGGAAAGAGATCCATTCTCCTACAAATACCCTTTAAATATTAACAATTTAAACATATGTGAGTACATACCTCTGATAGTATTTGCAGGTAGTGGCATCATCTGGTAGAAGTGTCAATAATTACCAACTCTTAAGAAATTCAAGGGTGACTGCAAATGATACTTCAACTGATACTACAACTGCAATTGATATTGCAATAGATTCTAAAACTGCAATTGCAACTTAGGGTTTTATGAGGAAACCCTAATTTTTCAAACTTCAAATTTTGAAATTTTGATCCAAGGGATATATGCACTGAGCTGAGGCGAGTAAGCTGGTGCAGTTAGATTTCTGAAAATCCAAATTTTACCCCCTCAAACCTGACCAGCGGATTTCTGGACTGGTGTTTTTGGTTTTCTGATACTTCTGGTTTTCTAGTACTTCTGGTTTCCTAGTACTTATGGTTTTCTGGTACTTCTAGTACTAGTGAAAACTAGGGTTTCACTTTCCAGGAGATCTAGCCACTGAAAAGGTGTGTTGAAGATGCCAAAGTGTTCCTTGAGGTATGACGCACTTTTCTAGATGGTTTTGGGGCTAAAATTATTCTTCAATAAAAATCCCTAATTTTCATGTACAACAACAATGACATTTTTCTTCTTCTTGTGAAATATGCTCTCTTCAGCTTAGCTCTGAAACCATGTTAAGGTTTACACTATTATTAGGTTTCTTTTCAATTCACTAGATAACCATAGCATAGATAGGATCGTGGAGAAATAAACAATCACAAGAGACACATCATTTATCCTGGGAAACCCTCATGGGGGAGAAAACCGAGAAAAAACTTAATATAGATAGCCAATACAATGCCAAGAGAATAAACCAAACACTACAGAAAGTCCTTTCCCAAGAATGCGCCTCTCTCTCTCTTCCTTCTTCTCCAACTGCAGCTCCAAACTTGCGCCTAGAAGGGTCGACTTCTCCTTCTGGGTGGTTATAACCACTTTAATTAATTATGGGGGTCGACTTCTTATTATGCATATTACAATTAGGGTTTGACCAATCCGCAAAAGGGGATTTGGTCATTTACAATGCCCGACATGATCAATCCACAAAAGGGGATTGATCTAATGAATAATACATCAATAATAAAATAGAATACTCTTTGTAGTTACAATATTTCAACAGTTGGGTCGGTATTTTCCAAACCTACAAATTGCACTATAACAGGTACATTACTCACAAAGATAGACAAGTACAAAAAAAAACTTGCAGAATACCAGGGAAAAGATCCAGGGTCCATCAAAATATTCAAAAAGGATGAAGATAAGAAATAAAAAGAGAAAGAAGAAGTTATTAAGGACATGGTCAAGGTAGGTGTTGGGTTATGAAAAAGGTACAAATATCCTCCTTATCCCCACGGTTTACGATATAATCTTGATTGAATTTTCTGTTAATTAGGAATAATTAGGATAGAAAATGATTGAAATGTCTTCTAGAAATATTATTGAGTTATATTAAATAAATTCTAAAATACGGTTGGAATTGTTTGATTTTGTTACAGGAATGGATAAATATTGTTAAATCCAGGATAGTGTTGGCAGCCATTTCGCATTTTTATCCTATCTTTATAATATGCCTACACAAGTGTTTTGGAACCCTTGATTCTCATCGCAATCTTTCAGATAAAACGACATGATTATCTTGCGCATTTGCACACCTGCATTTGTTCTTGTTTTCACGACTGCAAGTATGAAAACTTTGATTTCGAAGTCACGTCAATGGCATTAAAATCGTCACTGGATTATTATGGTTACTCTTGTCTATGTGTTCATTGCATTTCCAATTCAATTATGGTCACACAGTTGGCAAGACACCAAAACCTTTACTCATTTGNACAATTAGGGTTTGACCAATCCGCAAAAGGGGATTTGGTCATTTACAATGCCCGACATGATCAATCCACAAAAGGGGATTGATCTAATGAATAATACATCAATAATAAAATAGAATACTCTTTGTAGTTACAATATTTCAACAGTTGGGTCGGTATTTTCCAAACCTACAAATTGCACTATAACAGGTACATTACTCACAAAGATAGACAAGTACAAAAAAAAACTTGCAGAATACCAGGGAAAAGATCCAGGGTCCATCAAAATATTCAAAAAGGATGAAGATAAGAAATAAAAAGAGAAAGAAGAAGTTATTAAGGACATGGTCAAGGTAGGTGTTGGGTTATGAAAAAGGTACAAATATCCTCCTTATCCCCACGGTTTACGATATAATCTTGATTGAATTTTCTGTTAATTAGGAATAATTAGGATAGAAAATGATTGAAATGTCTTCTAGAAATATTATTGAGTTATATTAAATAAATTCTAAAATACGGTTGGAATTGTTTGATTTTGTTACAGGAATGGATAAATATTGTTAAATCCAGGATAGTGTTGGCAGCCATTTCGCATTTTTATCCTATCTTTATAATATGCCTACACAAGTGTTTTGGAACCCTTGATTCTCATCGCAATCTTTCAGATAAAACGACATGATTATCTTGCGCATTTGCACACCTGCATTTGTTCTTGTTTTCACGACTGCAAGTATGAAAACTTTGATTTCGAAGTCACGTCAATGGCATTAAAATCGTCACTGGATTATTATGGTTACTCTTGTCTATGTGTTCATTGCATTTCCAATTCAATTATGGTCACACAGTTGGCAAGACACCAAAACCTTTACTCATTTGGCATTTTTTTGTTGTTAATATGATTTCACTTTTATGACACTGTGATGATATTCTAATGATTGTGATTGAGTCCTTGATTCAATGGTGGTTTGATGTTCTATTGCTTTTGATCGAATTCAATGGTTTCATAACAACGCATTAACATGGTGATTAGACCCTTAATTCAATGGTTTTATACAAAGCATACGATTTATGATCGAATCCTTGGTGTTGTATTCGAAACATTCTTTTGATTTTAAAACCATGCAAACACTATTGCTCGTGCAAATATTTGGGTCGACTTACCATAGTTTTCATTAATTGTTTGAATGGCATTGTTTTTAACACATTGCATTAGTGATCACCATAGCGTCGTCGGTTATACATTCGATATGAATGTTTTGCATGGATCTATTTCGTTCCACCACCCTCGCACACTTAGGCATTAATGCCTGCCTTCTATCCCGGGTTACCTCTGTTGGTTTTTGGGGAAGCCTGTGAGCTATCGGTCCTGCATATACCCTGTACAAACCCTTGTCCGTTTACCCTGCTCACTGTGTGTTTTGTCCTATGGCACCTGTGGTGCGCATAGAACCGAATGGTATCCAAACTCTGTTGCTATTCGACAATGCTCATGAGGATTTGGAAAATAGTGGCTGGCTGGTTTTTATCCAAATATTTGAGGGTTTCAACCTTTCGGTAGCCCAACAGTTTGCCCTCACCTTCGACGGATGAAGGGCTAAGGTCAGAGACATACAACTCGAGCTAAATGAGTAATTCCTCGGCTCGGCTACAGGCTTACCAGCTAAAGGGCAGAGGTGGTTTAAGAACTCCAAAGTGGACGAGGTGGCGTGGCCGCTCCTATTCACATCGAGAAAGATTGTTAGTTGTGATAGAGGTATGCCTGTCAATGCCCTCAAACCTAGGTGGCATGATCTATTGGAAATTCTTAAGAAGTTTGTGACTTGCGAAGGTCGTTATGGTTTGGTATTTTTGTATCATATTCAGTTATTGATGAATTTTATAGACTACCCTCTGAACATGCCTCACTATCTCCTACGCAGTCTTTACAAAATGTCCAAACGATTTAAGCGTGAGAAGGCTGATAGCATCCTTTTCCATCACTGCTTGATCAAAATCATTACCATTCATCATTTGAGCCTTAGTGGTGACTGTTGGCAAGACTTCCTATCAAGGAATGGCTTTGCCACTCCCGAGTGTGTCCAAGTGGACAAGGTTGTGGTTACTGAAACTCTGGTTGGGCCAGCCATGCCACCTCCTACCCATCTACCCCCTGTCAAACCCTCGAACTGCACCAACATTGACCTACCCGATACCATGGTCGACCCGTGTACTAAGAACAATACTAAGGTCGTCAAGAGGCCTGTAAAAAAGAAAGGCAAAGGTGATACTGGTGTCAACATTAAGGGAAAGAAAAATGCACGATAGATATCGAGATGTGCTCGGAACAAGCCCAAACAGAGCACTGACCAAAAGCCTATCGTCTTGAGCGAGGATTCAAACTCTGAGATTGAACGTTTCTTAGCCGAGGAATACCCTTACTCTCATGGCCTCTGCTCTATGGAACCCTATGACTATGTTTCCAACTTACTCCATGCCTCAAGAATGACCCTAACTTCCCGGGAATTAAGCTTCACAGTGAAACCCCTGGTAACTTGAAAGAACCCTTGCCCATTATGCCAAGGCTCGATCAATCACCGTGTACTCAATGCAATTCCTGGCTTGAACGTTACTACACAGATGTTCCCTTGTTGCAATCTAAGATTAAATCTTTAGAGGAACGAGTTACTATGTTGTCAAAGGAGAACGACAGGCTACAAGCCAACAAGAAGAAGCAAAAGACTACGAGTTCTATTGTCTTCAGAAATCTTGAGCAGCAACGGCCTTTGTCAATTCAAAGTTATCCTGATCGAATCATTTTCCTACTGCCCAGGTATGTATTTCAACATCGATTTTGCTTTATGAGTTGGTTTGAATTAATATAACTGATTGGGTTTGCTTTCGATTAGTTCTGTTTGTTTTAATAGATTCAAAACAATTCTGTTTACTTTGAACAACCAGAAACGATTATGTTTTGTTTTGAATTAATATTTTCGCTTTAGATTATGATTGCATTCGATCTGTACAAAAGATTTGTTTGCTAAAATCAGACACAACTATGTTTTGATTGATACGATTTCGCATTAGTATAACGATTGTGTCGGCCCTGAGTTAGTTCGATTTATTTCTTATGGTTGGTTCTGAAACGATGTTGTATGCCCTCAATTAGCATAGTCGTTTGTATATGTATTGAAGATTGGTTTGATATAGTTCTGTTAGTTTTGAATTAAAGAACGATTCGATTAATTATGTTTTGATTCAAAAACGATTTTGTTAAGTTCTGAGTCGACATAAACTATTGTGTTTGTATTGAATGACTATGAAAGATTTGCTTGATCGGTTATAGTCTGTTTCGATTGAGATTGATTCAAAAATGATTTCGTTGGTTTTGAATTATCAAAACGATTATGTCTACTCCAAATTGGTAATATAAAGTGTTTGACAGATTGCATATATCCCTGTTACCATTTGGTTAATTAAACACGATTTCTGTCTGTTTCAAATTGGCATAAACATTTTGGTTTGTTGTGGCGTGAATAATTTTCTTTGTTTCAATTAGTAATTAAAGATTTGTTTAATAGGTCGAATATATTTCTGTTATCATTTGGATTGATTAAAAACAATTTTGTTTGTAAATAAGACCAGCTACATAATCGTGAGATTCTGTAGCTAGTCTTAAAATTTAGATTTTTGTTAATTTTACCAATAAAACATTATCTAAACTTGTTTATTCTTGTCCACCTACAGGTACCTATGAATTTCAATGGCAAATTGGACATGCTGTAGCAGTTTAGAACATCATTTTTGTGATATAGTTGTTTTAAGTTGTTAGTCATAGGCAGAAATAGAGACTTGGGAGATTGTTCCCAGATTTTTATGTAAACAGTTTTTTATCATTTCCACAATGATGTTTTACCCTGTGGCCTTTAAATACTTGTTATTTTTTTGTAAAGACCCATCATCACTGTTGGGAGAACAAAGACAATGGACTTATGAGGATACAAACTGGGATGAAAGTGGATGTTTTGTAACAGCTTTAGCTTTCAATATATCAAACTTTTATTTCAAGTTTTCTTCATATCAGTTTGCAATCAATTATCGACTACTTTAGCTATCATAATTCGTTGCAGGTTGATGTGATTTGGTTTATGTGTTGTCCATATCTGATGTTTCTTATTTTAAAGTACACCAATTACTTTGTTTCAATTTAATGAATTAAAGGTTTATCTTCTTCGTTAAATGAATCATTTTGTACAAATCTTCACATACGGGTTTATCTAAATGTGATGATTTACAAATTTTAAGATTGTTGTCATTTTATGTCTTGTTTTTCCTATCATTTATATTCAAAGAGCATTGTTGCTTCCTGTTTACACGAAGCTTGTGGAAAATCTAGTGCGGGTTTCCTCCCATCGAACAGCTGAATCAGATACTTTGCACGAGACAAATTGGAAAGCGTTATTACAGGTTAGTTTATTAGTGTTATTTAAGCAGTTTAGATAGATATATATAGTTCATATTTATAGTTATAATTGTTTTTTTTAATTATTCAACTTTGATAATTGTCATTTTATTTTTGTTTCATAAAATTATAAAATTCAAAAATAATAGCTTTGTTATCATAGGATAGCTCACAAATGTTTTTTTCAGGTTTTCGATTTAAAATCTGTAATCTGTAAATAGTGTACATTTGTAGTTGGGATCTAATTTTGTTGATAATTAAACATTTAATTTCATAGAATTATTGTTGTATAATATTAGACAATAGACTGTATATATTTATTTCAGATTTTTTTATTAGTTGCTTTAATTATTGTTTTCATTTAGATTAGTTCCTTTAGTTAATTTTCTTTCATTTTCCTAGGACTTAGATCAGCCAACAGAGCCGCTAAACCCGTTGGGGTGGATCATCCCAAACAGCTTGGGTTATTTAGACAACCCCGGACCGGATCCACTCCTCCAGTTGATGAGCGTTCATTTTCGCCCGTCAACAGATAGCTAAAGATATTTTGAAGATATGTAAGCTATTGGAGGTTGAAGATATTGTGGGCAAAGCAGTTTCGAGGGAGATTAATTCTCTATTTTGTAAACTTTATAAATAGTAAAAGCGATCCTGAGGATCTCTCGATCCTCGGGATAGCTTAATTTACCCATATTATTGTAATATATAGAGGGTAATGGATCCTGGGAAGGATCATCTAAGAATTTTATCCAAGCATTCAGAACTCAGAATTGCTCTGCGCAAACAGTTTTTGTAAATGTTGTACCAGTTATGGAATCAATAAAAGATTTGA
Source organism: Picea sitchensis (assembly GCA_010110895.2). Lineage (NCBI taxonomy): Eukaryota > Viridiplantae > Streptophyta > Pinopsida > Pinales > Pinaceae > Picea > Picea sitchensis. Next base: position 12,826 of record SNQJ01S0229613.1, read on the forward strand.
ACGTTTTTTATCATTTTTGCATATTGAGTTTCTAGCAGTAGTGCTTCTGAGGACCGAGGGCCCAGTCTGAAGGAGTTACTGTCTCAATCTGTAATTGTATCAGTTTTGATTTATGTTCTGAGATTTAAATCTCTTTTTCAATAGTTAAGATAAATGTATGTGTATTAATGATTTTATGATGTTTGCTTACAGAAGATAGATGCTTCATTTTGAATGTTATCAATTGTTGTTGCAGTTTCCATTGTTGTAGTTTACTTCTTAACATTTCCTCTCATTTTCACACACGTTGTTCCTTTTCACTTAAATTAGCATTTGATGTTCCTTTCTCTTAATTTAGCATTTGCTATCCCTTTCGCTTAAATTAGCATTTGTTGTTCATTTCGCTTAGTTTAGTATTTGTTGTTCCTTTTCGCTTAATTAGCATTTGATGTTCCTTCCATTTGATGTTCTTTCTCAATTTACAGTACTCAACTATTTCTTTCCAGCAAGTTAGATAATCATCGATAGATCAGTTTATTAATCGTTTTCATAGATTCAATTACTATTTTTTAATTAGATCAATTCAACAACTCAATTCATGCCTTTGATTCATAGCACGTTATATATCAGATTTCAATTTTTTTAAGTAAGATCTTAGTTTCAGAAGTTTAATTAATGTGTGAGGAACTTGATTGTTGATAAACTCAGATTTACTTTAACTACGCGATTTTAGCCTCTACAAGTTATCTGCATAGACTTTGTTGATATTCTTGAAATAAAAGACGAATCCTCGGGTTGATAAATTAATGTTAAACTAAGGTTGTTTTTAGGACATCTTTAGAGCCCAACATTTTGGCATCGTTGTCGGGGATAGTGTCAAAGGTTGCATAGGTTGTGTCTCTGGAGGATGAGGTATTGAAGACGAAGGTACGAACCTACGCGGGAAATAAGTAAAAAATTTATGCCAACACCTACCTCCAGCTGATATATAGAGGTTATATAGGTGTTTAGAATTTTGTGTGAAGTGTGTATGACTAAGAAGAAAAAACCTAAAAAACTAAAACCCCCACCAAAAAATACCAAAGCCCAGGGCTCTGTTCTCCCTGCAAGAAGCACTTTCATAGAAAACATCATCCGAAAATTTGAATCTCAAGCTTCGGTTGGACCGAGGAGAGGCTCTACCTGAAACCCTCAGGTAGCAGTTTCACCAACGACCGTCCATGTTGAGGTTCATAGAAAAACTGAAGGGATTGAGCAAAGTTTTCAAAGTACAGATCTTCCACCTCTCAGTCCTTTAGAAGAGGGAAACTCTTGTAATCTGGAGGAAGGAGAAGGGGAGACCAACGGGGTTGCTCAGGAAAAACCATCACCACCACCTGATCCCGGATCTCCTGTGAAAGGAGAATGTTAAGGTCCTAACCCGCACATAGGTAGATCAATGTATTCGGATGTAATAAAGGTCAATATTAATAAGACCTTTCAATAAAATAGAATAAGGCGGATGTAAGAAGACCTAATAGAAGCTTCCGCTTCTAGAAGG
>SNQJ01S0229614.1:1399-14344 GCA_010110895.2 Picea sitchensis
GTGTCTCAAAAGTAGAATACTTGGGTCATTTGGTTGGCAAGGATGGCGTCAGGGTGGATCCAAAAAATATTGAAGCTATGCAAGATTGGCCACACCCAAAGACTCTTAAAATATTGTGTGGATTTTTGGGCTTAACAGGGTATTATCGCAAGTTTCTAAAGAACTACAGAAAGATTGCAGCACCTCTCACTGCTCTCCTAAAAAATAACTCTTTCACTTGGACTCCATTCGTTGCTCAAGCTTTTCAAACCTTGAAGACGAACATGTGCACCACTCTGGTTCTGGCCCTTCCTAATTTCACAAAGACCTTTGTATTGGAATGTGATGCCTCAGGGAAAGGAATCGACATTGTCCTTATGCAAGAGGGTTGACCTTTGGCCTTCACCAGCAAGAAACGGTCTAAAAGGAATCTGAGCAAACCCATTTATGAAAAGGAAATGTTGGCTATTATGCATGTCGTTGATCTTTGGTGCCCTTATCTCTTGGGGCAATTCTTCTAAATCAAGACCGTGTTGGCAGCCAATTCACATTTTTATCCTATCCTTATAAGCTGCCTACACCAGTGTTTTGTAACCCTTGATTTTCATTGCAATCTTCGAATAAAACAACACTACTATTTCACGCATTTGCACACCTGCCTTTGTTCTTGTTTTCACGACTGCAAGCGTGAAAACTTTGATTTCGAAGTCACATCAAAATCGTCACTTCATTATTATGGTCACTCTTGTCTATGTGTTCATTACATTTCCAATTTAATTATAGTCGCACAGTTGGCAAGACTCCAAGATCTTTACTCATCTGGCATCCTTTAATTGTTAATATGATTTCATTTTTATAAGATTGTGATGATATTATAATGACTGTCATTAAGTCCTTAATACATTGGTGGTTTGATGTTCTATAGTCTTTCATCGATTTCCTTGACACATTGGTTTCATGAAAACACATAGACATTGTGGTTAGACCCTTGGTATAATCATTTCATACAACACATATTTGATATGATCGAACCCTTGGTGTTGATTTCAAATCATTATTTTGGTTTTAAAACTATGAAAACGTTATGCTTATGCAAATTTTGGGTCAACTTACCATAGATTTCATTAATTGTTTGATGGCATTGTTTTTAACATATGCAATAGTGATTTGAATCACCATATGCGTCGTCAGTTGTACTTATGGAAATGACTGTTTTGCATGGGCTGATATAGCTCCACCACCCTCCCCCCTATCCCGGGTTACCTCTATTAGTTTTTGGGGAATCCTGTGAGCTATCGATCCAGCGTATACCCTGTTCAAACCCTTGCCCGTTCACCCGGCTCACTGTGTGCTCCCATCTATGGCATCGGTGGTGCGCATAGAGCCAAATGGTAGCCAAACACTCTTGTTGTTCGACAATGCCCATAAATATTTGGAAAATAACGGATATCTGCTGTTTATCCAAAGGTTTGATGGTTTCAACCTTTCGGTTGCCCAACAATTCGCCCTCACCTTCGATGGATGCAGGGCTAAGGTCGAAGACGTACAACTTGAGCTAAATGAAGAATTCTTAAGCTCAGCTACAGGTCTACCGTCTATAGGGAAAATATGGTTTAAAAATTCCAAAGTAGACGAGGTGTCATGGCCGCTCCTATTCACATCAAGGAAGACTGTTTCCTATGATAAAGGTATGCCTATCACTACCCTCAAACCTAGGTGGTATGATCTTTTAGCGATTGTTAAACAGTTTGTGACCTGCGAAGGTCGTTATGGCTTGGTATTTCTGTATCATCTTCGATTATTGATGAATTTTATAGGCTACCCTTTGAATATTCCACATTATCTCTTGCGCAGTCTGTACAATATGTCCAAAAGATTCAAGCGTGAGAAGGCTGATAGAAGCCTTTTTCATCACTGCTTGATCAAACTTATTATCGTCCACCATTTGAGTCTTAATGGTGACTGTTGGCAAGCCTTCCTATCTAGGAATGGCTTTGCCACTCCCGAGTCTGTCCAAGTGGACAAGGTTGTGGTTACTGAAACTCTGGTTGGACCAGTCATGCCACTTCATATCCTTCTACCCCCTGTCAAACCCTCAGATTTCTCTGACATAGACCCACCCAATACCGTGGATGACCCGTGCGCTAAAGAAAATACTAAGGCCATCAAAAATCCTGTGAGGAAGAAAGGTAAAGGTGACACTGTTGTCAATAGTAAGGGGAAGAAACATGCTCGATGGATATCGAGATGTACTAGGAACAAACCCAAGCAAAACGTTGACCAGAAGCCAATAGTGCTGAGTGAGGACTCGGACTTCGAAATTGAATGATTCTTGACTAAGGAATACCCCTATTCTCATGGCGTATTCTCTATGGAACCCTATGACTATGTCTCAAACTTACCTCTGTGCCTCAAAAATGACCCAAACTACCCGAGAATCAAGCTGCACAAGGAAACTCCTGGTAACTTGAAAAAACCCTCGCCTGTGATGCCAAAGCCCGATAAATCATCGTGTACTCAATGTAATTCCTAGATTGAACGTTATTACACCAATGTTCCCCTTTTGCAATCTAAGATCAAATCGTTAAAGGAACGGGTGACAGTGCTGTCGAAAGAGAATGACAGGCTTCAAGCCAACGAGAAGAAACAAAAAACCACTTGTTCGATTGTCTTCAGAAATGTCGAAGCAACAACGGCCTTTGTCAATTCAAAATTATCATGACCAAGTTGTTTTCTTACTACCCAGGTATGTGTTTCGACATCGATTTTTCTTTATGAGTTTGCTTGAATTAATATAACCGATTGGAGTTGTTTTCAATTAGCTCTGTTCGTTTTAATAGATTCAAAATGATCCTGTTATTTTCGTTTTACCAAAATGATTTCGTTACGAATCATGTACAGGAGATTTGTTTGCTAAACTCAGACACAACTATGATTTGGTTAATGCGATTTCATTGTTCTCACATTAGTATAAACAATTGATTTGTTTTTTATTCTGTTTGGTTTGTTTTGAAACAATTATGTACGTTTGAATTACGATAATTGTTTGGGTTTGATTTCGATTAGTTCTGTTTGTTTCTAATATATTCAAAACAATCCTGTTGACTTCGATTTACCAGGAATGATTATGTTTTGTATTGAATCAATATTTTTTTTTTGGATTGCATTCGACATACACACAAGATTTGTTTGGTAAATACGATTTTGCATAACGATTGTGTCGGTCCCAAGCTGGTTCGATTCATTTTTTTTTTTGAAATGATGCTGCATGCCACGATTAGCATGGTCATTTGTATATGCATTGAATATTGGTTTCATATAGTTCTATTAATTTTAAATTAAAAAAAAAAATGATCCTGTTAATTTAGTTTTGATTCGACAACATTTTTGTTGAGTGCTGAGTCGACATAAATTATTGCATGAAAAATTTACTTGATCGGTTACAGTTTGTGTCGATTGGAATTGATTCATGAAAATGATTTCATTGGTTTTGAATTGTTTAAAACGATTATGTCTGCTCCGAATTAAAAATAAGAGTTGTGTGACAGATCGTACATATTCTGTTGCAATTGAAATAGATTCCAACAAGATTTCATTTGCTATTGATTAGCATAGAAGTTGTGGTTTAAATGATTCCTTTTGTTTTCAATTAGTAATTAAAGATTTGAATATATTTATGTTAGCATTTCATTGATTTAAAACGATTTTGTTTTCAAATTAGACCAGCTACAGAATCGCAAGATTCTGTAGCTAGTCTTAAAATTTAGATTTTTGTTAGTTTTTCAAATAAAATATCATCTAAACTTGTCTATTCTTGTCCACTTTCAGGTGCATATGAATTTCAATGACCAATTGGCATGCTATGGTAGTTTAAGAGATGTTTTTGTGATATAGTTTTGTTATAGGTTGTTAGCTTTAGTCAGACTTGGGAAATTATTCCGAGATTCTTTGTAAATTGTTTTTGATAATTTCCACAGGGATGTTTTACCCCGTGGTCTTTAAATACTTGTTACTTTTTGTAATGGACCCATCGTCATCACTATTGGGAGAACCGGACTATGGATTTATAATACAGACTGGGATGAAAGTTGATGTCGTGTAACAGCTTTAGCTTTCAATATATCAAACTTTTATTTCAAGTTTTCTTCATATCAGTTTGCAATTAATTATCGACTACTTTAGCTATCATGATTCATTGCATGTTGATGTGATTTGGTTTATGTGTTATCCATATCTGATCTCTCTTATTTAAAATAAAAAAGTACAACATTTACTTTGTTTCAATTTAATGAACTAAAGATTTATCTTCTTCGTTAATTGAACTGTTCTGTACAAATCTTGCACAGGGATTTATCTAACTGCGATGATTTGTAAATTATAAGATTGTTGTAATTTTTTTATGTCTTGTTTGTACTGTCACTTATATTTGAAGAGCATAGCTGCTTCCTGTTACGATAAGCTTGTGGAGAATCTGGTGCGGGTTTCCTCCCTCTGAACAACTAAAACAACTATTGCATACAGGACAAACCTGAAGCATTATTTCAGGTCAGTGTGTTATTTATTATTTGATAGATAATTTATTAGTGTCATTTAAGTAGTTTAGATAGATATATGTAGTTCAAATTCATAGTTAGAGTTATTATTTTAGTTTTTCACCTTAGATAGTTTTCATTTTATTTCTTTATCATAAAATTATAAAAATAAAAAACAATAGTTTTTCTATCATAGGACAGTTTACAAATGACTTTTGCAGGTTTTCATTTAAATCTGTAATCTGTAAATATTGTACATTTGTGATTAAGATTTAATTCTGTTAAAAATTGAACATTTGATTTCATAGGATTATTATTGTATGTTATTAGACAGTCGATTGTATATATATATTTCAGATTTGTTTGCTTTAGTTATTGTTTTTATTTAGATTAGTTCCTTAGTGTAATTTTATTTTGTTTTCTTAGGACTTAGATCGGCCAACGGAGCTGCTAAACCCATCAGGGTGGATCATTCCAAACGGATTGGGTTATTTAGACAACCCCGGACCGGATCCACTCTTCCAGTTGGTGAACGTTCATTTTTGCCCGTCAACAGACTGACCATCAAAGCCTTAAGTACTTTCTGGAACAACGCATTTCCTCCTAGGAGCAACAAAAATGGATGACTAAGCTCTTTGGTTATGATTATGAGATCATTTACAAGAAGGGAAAAGACAATGTAGTCGTGGATGCACTGTCCCAAAAATATGAAGAAGAAGGATCCCTTTTTTCTCTTTCCTTCATTGTACCCGATTGGCTCCAAGCTGTGTGTCAGGAATGGCTTCAAGATCCCAAAAGTTCGCATCTGATCCAACAATTGCAGACCAAGGCTATGGCTCCCCCAGGGTACTATTGGCTCCAAGATGAGCTTCGATACAAAGGCCATTTGTATTTAAGTAAACAATCAAAGATTAAATCCACGGTACTTTCTGAGCTTCATGCTACACCCACAGTGGGGCACTCAGGGTTCACCAAAACATATGATAGAGTCAAATGTTCTTTTTTCTGGGATGGTATGAAACAGGACATCCGTAATTTTGTCACTGAATGTGAGGTGTGTCAATGCAACAAGGGAGAAATAGTCAAATCCATGGGCACACTAAAACCGCTTCCAATTCCACCAGCTATTTGGAAGGATATCTCTATGGACTTTATTACCGGCTTACCCAAATCAGGGACTAAATCAGTCATAATGGTGGTTGTGGATCACCTTTCCAAGTATTCTCATTTCTATGCTCTTCAACACCCATTTACTGCATCCATGGTGGCTCAACTTTTCATGGACTAGGTCTTCAAGCTTCATGGCATGCCACACTCTATTGTTTATGATCGTGACCCAACTTTCACAAGCAATTTTTGGCAAGAACTGTTTAAGCTCCAGGGAAGTCAATTGTATCTCAGCACAACTTATCATCCCCATAATGATGGTCAAACGGAAGTTGTCAACAAGTGTTTGGAAACATATCTGAGGTGTTTTTCCTCTAAAAAACAACATCAGTGGGCTCAATGGCTACCCCTAGCCGAATGGTGGTACAAAACTTCCTACCATACAGCTACTCGCATGACTCCTTTTGAAGCGGTATATGGACAGAAGCCACCTTCATTTATCTCATACTTACCGGGTACCTCGAAGGTCCAGGCGGTTGACCAAACACTTATAGTTCTAGAGGATATTCTTCATAACCTTAAAGAGAACTTGGTCATGGCACAAAATCACATGAAGCAACAAGAAGATCAAGGTTTCTCTGAACGTCAATTTGCAGAAGGGGATCAAGTGTTTATGTTACTGCAACCATACAAGAAAACTTCCCTCAAGGCCAAGCATTGTCAGAAGCTAGCGCCCACATTTTATGGTCCTTATACAGTTCTCAAGCATGTGGGACAAGTCACATATCAGTTACCTATGACCAGTCAGTCAAAGATACATCCAATTTTTCATGTTTCATGCTTAAAGAAGGTGATTGGAACCAAGTGCCAAATTCAAACCAACCTTCCTGAGTTAGATAAAGAAGGATCTATTTGGCTACAACCAGAAACAGTTTTGGACCAGCGTGAGCGTCGCCTGCATCAGAGAACCATCAAAGAAGTGCTAGTCCAGTGGAAAGATACGAATCCAACAGATGCCACTTGGGAACTAGCTACCATTCTACAGTAGTTTCCACATCTCAAGACTTGAGGACAAGGTTGTTTTTAAGGGGGAGGACCTGTTACGATCCTAACCCACACATAGATAGATCAATGTATTCGAATGTAATAAAGGTCAATATTAATAAGGCCTTTCAATAAAATAGAATAAGGTAGATGTAAGAATACCTAATAGAAGTTTCCACTTCTATTAGGATCTTCCTCTAGATGCTTCTCTTGATAGACATATTTAGTATAAATAAGGGTCGAGGGTATGAAAACCCTATCTTGGATATTATTGTAACAGAGCACTGCTCGATTGGAGGTTGCCCCCTCAAAGAGGCCTGTGAAAATTGCTTTCTGAATCAAAGTGTTATTTATGTTGTTGATCTTATATCATTTATGTGTTATTGTGGAGATTATGATGGATATATTACTGTTATTCTGCCATTTATAGCATTTTATTTATGTTCTACATATTTATTATATATGGTATCTTGCAATGACACCCATATCCCACCCAAGCACCATAGTCTATTAAATAGGATAAATGTGGTGGTTTGAGGCCTTTTTAATGTCCATGGATAAATTATATACTGAGAACATGGATAAATGGTCCATGTTCAGAATAGGCATTTCCTTTTCCCTTCTCATGAAATCCTGCCCCAACACAACCTAAATTTTTTCCATGGGAAAAATGATGAAACTCATAAATATGCTCCAATCTCCAAGTTTCAATGAGACATCATTGGTTACACCAACAATGCTCTCTATGATTGAGTTGACATATCTGAAGGTTTTCTACATTGGCTCGGGTTGAAACCTAAGTATTTTCATAGTATCCTCCCTTATAAAGTGATTATTGGCACCACTATCCACCATCATAACCATTCACTTCCCATTGAGTTTGGGGTGCACATAGACAAGTCTAATTGTTACATATTTCCCTTGGCTTTCCATGGATCCTCCCTCGTTGAAACTTTTAGACTGAGAACATGGATTCTAGACTGAGAACATGGATAAATGGTCCATGGAGAAGACCTCAAAGGTTTGGCTCCAACCCTAGATGCAAAAGTCTTACATGTCAAGTTATATTTTCAATGTTTATCTTTAGCTCTATTATAATATGAATATTGTTGGCCTAACGTTTCCTTCTCCTTCGATGGAGTTTAGGTACAACAAAATATGTATCTATCAAACCTATCATCCATATCAAGTGATGAAATTTTGAGAGAGACAAGGGAAAACATATCCAACACATGTTACAAGGCGAAATCAACTAGAGGTGAAAAGGTCAGAAGAAAGTTTGGTAGGCGCATGAAATTATTTCTTGCTGAAGGAGGATCATGCTGTTATGAAGATGAGAGAATAGGTGACATCGAGGTTCCCTTGAGGTACAAACACCTACTGAAACAATGGGTACCCAAGGAACTCCCTGAGGTGGACACCGAATACTGTGTTAATGAGAGGATGTATCACATTTCTCTGTCATCCATCCATGGCCTTGGTTTATTCTCCATGGATAGCATAAAGGTAAAATATGGTGGATTAGTTGAATTGTTTGAGTATGTTGGACCATGTTACACTTATGGAGTATGGTTGAGGCTGGTCCAATATATGCCTAATATGCAGAGATATGCACTCACTTTAAATTATATACAGCTGAAACAAAATAATTGGCATAAAGGAGAAACTATGTATATTGATGGAATACCAAAGGCATCGGGGAATATTGTAGGTATTATAAATAGTACAGGGCCTGGGATGACAAGAAAGGAACCCAATTTCATTTTTGAAGAGCGTGAAGGTAATAGGATATTTGTATGTGCGGTGAAAACAATAACGACATGCGAAGAGCTGTTGGTCGATTACAATCTGAATCGAGTCGACCCAGGAACGTCTTCTTTTGATATGGTACAAAACCCATTATACCCAAACTTAAAAAGGGATTACTTAATTTGTGAATGTTTCATTTGTGACGAAATTTTATTTTATTTCTGAAATATTTTACTTTTAGGCATATTTTGTGTTCCTCTACACTTTTCCCTCTAACATCAAGTGTTCTTGTATCTTCACACAAGCATAGCACGACCTAAAAATTTCAAGTCAACATTTACAATCTTGGGTTACCTCATTCCATCCCTCTCTTATCTTACCTACAGTTTCCCAACCATAATATCACCAATTCATGGATAGAATGAAGCATGTGCCTCTTATGTTAACTTTGAACAACTACAATGACATCTACAATACATTTTAGAGGGTGCATTATAAATCATTTGAAAGGTTTTTATGTTATCTAAAATGTGGTGTTAGAATATTTTTTCCTAGTTTGGGAGATATAATCACTAGAAGCAAAAAAACTCTATAACACGATGATGCTACCTCTCTCTTGAGTTTCAACATGTATTTTCTTTCTCCATGGGCCATCTTCCATATTTGACCTTCATGAAGATATCCCATATTGCTTGGGATTTGTATTGCACCCTTGAATATGTTATGCACATCCTTTATAATGGTTTGGGCTTCAAGCGATCATTTGGCCCCATTCAAATCATCTTGGAAAAACTTTTGACCCACTTTGCCTCATTTGTTGCAACACCCAAAAGGCTCCTTTCCATTACATGCAAGGAACATGGGAATTTAAGACAATGTTATAGACCACAACATCCATTTCAAGCCGAGGATCTAAATGTAGAAATTCCATAGTATTATCTTGGAAGGACACACATCGCATGAAAGACATCCAATGCTTCTACTGACCTCCTCACCTTTCGAAGAACACAAATCAATGTTGTATAGACATACCTCCATTGCAAGCCCTTATGTTGCACTAGATGGCTTGGAAATGTTAATTTGATAAAGCCGACTTATCACTTGTTCTCATGGAAACTACCTTACTACATCCTTGTTGAATTCTCTGATTCTCAAATCTGATAGTTATTGTTTTATAATTTCAATGCAAAATTTGGTTTCATGCCATAGTTATCATAGAATAACTATACACTGAGAATGTCAATTATTACAATGCAATAGAAATAAAAAGATCTAGAAATATTAACCATGCACAGTACACACAAGAACACAATAATTCATCCTAGGAAAACCAAAACCAAGCTTGGAAGAAAACCCAACAACATTTCTTATAGAAGAATCAATTCAAGAGTTTACAATTTTATCACCAATAAAATAGCCCAAGAGATATCAAAGAGTCACCTCCCCAGCCTAGCGCAACTCCCACGAAGTAGCGCACAAGATAGAATACCAAGAACTTCAAGTTGCAACGAATTTTACCCCGAATTTTACAAAACCCATTAAACCCAAACTTAAAAAGGGATTACTTAATTTGTGAATGTTTCATTTGTGATGAAATTTTATTTTATTTCTTAATGTTCCATTTTCTATTTTTTGCTCGATGTTTCATTTCCAAATATTTTCTAATTTGTATGTGTGAATGTTTCATTTGATAATATTTGCCAATATTCCATTAGTTCATATATTGTTTTTTCAATATTTCTTTCACGTACTATCATTCTTCTTGAAATTCTGCTAGAGTGGTGATTGGGGCAAAGGCCTTGAGTGTGGAAAAGGCATTGATTGGGGAAAAGGCCCCATTCCTACCACCACATCGGCAGAAAATGATGAATATATAAGTGATGAAGAGATATTTGATTCTAGAGACCCCTTGCAGACAATAGAATTGTCCCTAAGAAAGGCCAATAGGGAATTCTGGCATTTGGTCACTGCTGGGGTGGAAACTGCTAAGAATTTCCAAAGGATAGCTGAATTATGTGTTAAGATAGAAAATTATGGGGTAAGTCATGTCATCTAACAATATCAATTTTTGGCTTTAAATTTTGTAATTTGATATATGCAATTAACACATATTTATCATTGTAGAATTTTGTGAGATCAATGAGAGGGGAATGGGAAGGTCCTAGTAGCATCAATGGGACTGCAACAATGAACCCGCATAGCCATGTAGACACTAGGCTATTTTCCACCCCAAGTGTGTCGCTTGAGACCGATTCTATGGCTTCTAGAGGTGATGCCACGCCCCCATAGCTCATGCTAGATCGTGCAGGTGGTGATCATGATCATGGAACTGATCACTCCTCCATTGATTGTTACCCCGGTGCTCCATGTATCCAAAGAATAGGAACAACCGCGGTATCATTTTTGGTCGACCAGGACATGGTTCCTATAAAAATAGTACAACTACTAGGTATTTAATATATGTCTTTATAGAGATTGCTTTTATATAAATGTCTAAACAATCACATATCATTGAGATTTAAATTACTAATGATGACGATGTTTTACAGGAAACAATGTGTTCTACAATAGTTTGCATGACTATGCATTATAAATTTTTGGGCCGACCATTCGACTACGATGGAATCGACAAGATTCCAAACTAAAAATCCTTCTTATCTCCATACTGGTTGGAGAGTTTGGTGACTCGTTCAATAAGTTGGAAGTCCTAAAAAGGACCAACAATCATTTGAAACATGTTAGAGAGGCATACAGGAATAAATTAGTGCAGGACCGGAAGTTCGAACGCCCTTTGGTTGTCCCCGAGAGGGAGTGGAAAGAAATTATTCTCGATGCAAGAGAATTAGCGATGAAAGCACAAGGGAAGAAACCACCTGGCCCTGGAAGGTAAGAGGTGTTTTCAATTTACTATGATGGTCTTTTGTTTACTTTACAAGGAAAACAATCAATATCTAACATATCTCAAAATATTGCATAGACTCCAAGACACTTCCAAGGCAACAAAGGCAAGACAAGACAAACACGGGCAACATAAACTGGGCCAAGGTGGTTGCAGGAGATTGAAGGCACAGGTTGTAAGTGCCTAAACATTTTGATTTTTTTTTATCATCGTCACTAAATATGTAATTCATTGCAACTAGTGACTAATGATTTTGATATTGCTCAATGAAGGGGGATTTGTTCAATGACCAAGACACAGAATAAGATCTAAAGGTTGGGTTGACCAGGGTTTTGATGGCGTGGTGTAGTGATGAAGAAGCTTGGGGCAATCGCCATGTGTCTCTCTAGAGGACATGGTAAATAAAATGAAATTAAAAACTTGTCGATTAGTTTTTACTCATTGATTACTTGTAATGTAAAATACATTTTTTATTCATTTAAAATGTAAAATAATCTGTGTCTTTTCCACATTCGCAGGAGAGTAACAATGCAACAAATTCTCCTGATGTACTCGTTGAACCACATACCAACCCCCATATTGATTCAAGCGTTGTTGCTGAAGGACCATTACATAGTGGTATGTGCGCATTTTTAATGTTTTTCCATTTTTCAATGAGTATTAATATTTAGGGTATATTCTGTACTAAATACTTATATTGTTTCATATGATAGAGCATGTAGATGCGCCCAATCAAGAGTGGAGATCAACAAGCGTAGAAACAACAATGCGACCACCAGCTAATCTTTCTACTGCACCGGCTAATACAGGTATAAAACATTGTAATTAAATCTGTATTAATTAAATTTCCCTAGGAACAGTGAATAACAATATCACTTGAATTTTTTGTTGTTGTTGCAGCAGTGGATGCCCATGCGCATCCTCAACATCCATGCCAAAATACTACAATTTCATCATGACATGAAGTGTTGAGTACTGATGATGAAACACTTCAAGAAGGCCCAATAATTGTGGGGGATCAGTTAAATGATGATGATGATGACTTAATTTGTGCTTTCATGGATACCAGGAAGAAGAAGAAGAAGAAAAACAAATGATTAGACATTTTATTATTAATATAAATCCAATATATTTATGTTCCAATGTAATGTATTTTGTTTTCCTAAATGTCATGAATGTTATTTTCTTTCATGTTTTTTGTTTTATTACATGGTGATGAATGTTTTATGCTTACATTTAATGTTACTGTCATTTCTAATTATAGTTGTAAAATCTAGATAGATTGGGTATGGGGAAATGAGAGTGATGTGAGAGGGGGGGAGGGGTCAAAAGAGCTTCCACCTTCACGTTGTTGGTCCTATTCAGTAGAAAATAATTTATTCTCGAAATGAAGAGAAGCTCATTCAGGTATTCGTCTTTAGTCATTAATTTGTAGAGGTTGTTACATCTTTAATTACTATTCTGAAATATAATTAAGTCATGTGATGAATCACAGGATGGAGAGGAGCAACATTGGAGGCTCCCCATCACTCAAAGGTATGGATCTTGTTAAGTACTGGTTTAAGGTGATATAATTACATATATGTTAGTCAATCTTAATATTAAATAATAATAATATAGGAAATGTGTTAAGAA
>SNQJ01S0229615.1:0-14344 GCA_010110895.2 Picea sitchensis
GAGTGTGAAGGTATCATTTGAAATTATACATTGGATACTTAAAATACCACATGAGTGGAACATGTATCATTTGAGATTATACAAATGATCCTTAAAATTGCACCATCTACTTAAAAAAGGCTTTCAAAATTCAGTTTAAAGTTAGAATGTTACATGCCTCCCAAATTTTCTTTTAAGAATATAGACATCTATTAATTATGGTTTTGGCTCAAATGCAAGAAGAAAAAAGTGATAATATAAAATGGCCAATTCTTCATATTCCCACACATTCCATAACATTCTAAGTCCATCAAGTTCTCCCTTTTTGTTTGCATAAATTCCATATATTATTTATGTTTTGATTGTCTAATTGAATTTATGTTACATTTTCATGTGCATTTGAACAAATGCACATTAAATTTTACAAGATCCTAATTTAAGAAGATCAACTTCGAATGCATAAGATATTCCACCATTCTAAAAACATTACAAGATCTTATCAAGAGAAAGATATTACAAGTAGATGGTAGATGAAAATGGAGAGCCACTTTACCCCACCAATTGTAACATGCCATCTTTCGGCAACCTCTTTTATGATACCCTAGTAGTATGTGGTTTTTAAAAATGAAGGGTTGAATATGAACCTTCAACATGTCACAGTCTCCTATTATATTAATGATCGAGTTATTGGAAATTGTGTTGTCATTGATGTCAAAGGATGTCATTGTCATTGATATCACAGGCAGGGGAAAACTGAATATTGTCAATGATAAGAAGAGGACTATGAATGTTTCTGCAAATTATGTAATGAAACAACCCTGAAGAAATCAATGAACAAGATCTGACAGAAGGAGATGTTGAGGAACTGCATATCTACCCTATGTAAATGATAGGTCCAAAGATAGAACTAGACAAAAAGAGGAGGCATCCAAACTGTTAATATCAAATAAAATCAGAGTAGCCAGGAAGAGGAAGAATGACCCTGAGCATTGATAAGACTATGTGCACAAAGATGACTATGCATTGATGAAATCATGATAGAGTTTTGTGTGTCTACCCTGGAAATGAAGGCAAGAGGAAGGAGATCGAAGAAGTGTCAAAGTCCTAAAACAGATAAGTCCTAAATCAGATAGTTACCATGAAGAAAACCATGTGATTGAGTCAGAGGACATCACATTCATTGATTTGGCATAACGAACAAATTTGGACCATTGGTCGGAGCATGAAAGGTGATACGAAGTCTGACGATGAAGGAGGCTTTGAGTAAGTAGCAGTCGTGTATCTATCGGAATGGTTGCAAGAGAGAATCTAGACCGTTAATTGGAGGGCAATACCCTCGGAGTCTTTTAGTGTGAGGTTGTATTGAAACTACAATGGGAGAGAATATTAGTCAATAAGAACCATTGATCTATCAAAGGACTAGAAAACTGAGAATCGTGGTCTTTGGCGGCATGTTTAAATCATTGGAGTGATCAAGCGCAACAACGACCGTTGATCTATTGGAGAGTGGTCTCAACACAACCTAGAACATTGATCAGAGTGTGAGCCATCAGAGTGGGTTGTGATAATTTATCACGGAGTCCAACGACGAGAAGGTTCGAGGATCATAGATCCATCAGAGGATCTACCTCAACCATTAGATCTATGATGATTCATTTCAAGAAAGAAGAGTGGCATGTTGTGACTTCTTAGTGGTCAAAGTAATGAGGATTCCAACCTGGCAACCAGAGTGTTCCATGGGCTACGCATGTTATCTTTTGATTGTACCAGACAAGAGTTATATCTACGGCTCTTTAAAGAGAAATGTGGCAATAGTCATTGAAGGTTAGCTAGTCATCGAAGTTTATTAATCAGGAATTTGTTGGATCGGAACTCCTATTCGTTTGTGGTCTCGATGACGACAAAAGCTAAGGCAAGCTTCAACAAATCAATGGTGAATATTGATCAGAGGAGAATATCGACAGTGGATGTAGAAAGGGAATGTTGGTTCAATTTCAACTTGATCAATGGTGGAGATTAAAATACTTAATCATATATATGGCTTAGAATTGATCATAGTGTTCCCAGTGTCAGAGAAGTTCAATAAATCATCAGAAAAATTTAATTCCATGTGTGTCGATACTCCAAGCCCGACGATGACAAGAGATTATGTGAGCCAACAAGATTCATTGATCCCTTAAAAGGTTTGGTTGGAGAATATATTGATCATCGTTCATAAAGGTTAGAAGCAGACGACGATGATGACGAGGAAATCTAAGGAGCGATATAGACCATAGATCGACAAGAAGGTGAGACACGATCTCAGTCGTAGATATGTCGTGGGTCCCACCTGACCATCTCACAAGAAAATGAAGAGACGGGTGTTAACTATCAGTTAACTTAGAGTGACGATGAGGAGTGGAACCATTTATTAAAGATACCAAGGATCGTTGGATCCATCAAAGCATATCATCGAAGAAGATCCATTGAAACTAAAGTTTTCACCCACGCTTTTTCATTCCTAATGACGACGTTTGTCGGCTTGGTGGAAAGGAAATAATAGATCGATGGTTGTGATGAAACAAAGAGATGATTAGATGACTACTATGATTCAAGGTGATGTTTAGTGGTTTGATGGGTCTGGTGGTCCCTATATGAAGGAGATCAAATTGACGATCAAGAGTTAATCCGAGGAAAGATCATATGATTGTTGAGCATCATGGTTCTTGATTTTTTCAGAGAGAAGACCGTGTGCAATGGAAGAAAATTAGAGACCGGATTTTATGGAGGATATTTGGAGCCCTATTTTGAAGAAAAAGCAAAGGGAGTTGGATCCAAGCCCATGTATTTATTTTTTGGACAAATCCATGAAATCATGGAGTGTATAAAGGGATTGAATCTATATTGAGGAAGTGAGTATGGATCGGAAGAGAGTGAGTGGTGAGCTCTGAGGCTCTCAAGTGTGAGTGTATGAAAAAGGATGTGTATGTAAGTTTAAGCGAGTTGAGGCTATGTGGTTAGAAATGAGCAAAGGATGGGAAAGTGAGGAGTTCTGAAATTTCAAAAATGAAAGAGGAACAATATGTATGAGTAAGAAAAGTTATGATTCTCAGAGGTATGAAGATACAATAGAATGGAAGAAAAGAATATAAGAACGTCTAAGGGTGGTTGGGAGGTGCAAGGACAAAGGAACTTATGTAGATTGTGAACTGTAATAGTAGAAACAAAGAAACAAATTTGTGCAGATGAAGAAATATTGAGGGAAGATATAATCTAGTATTGTTGACTACATGAGGAGATTGAGTTAGTATATATAGGGAGTGTTGAGTTGGATCTCGATAAAGGGGATTGGTGTCTCTTGCAGGTTGGTTCCTACAAACACTACTACTAAGTTGGTGCTCAACCAAGAGGATTGGTGTCTCCTGCAGGTTGGTACCTACAAACATTGTTATTGAGTTGGTACACAACCAAGGGGATTGGTGTCTCCTATAGGTTGGTTCCTTCAAACATTATTGTTGATTTGGTGCTCAGTCAAGGAGATTGGTGTCTTCTATAGGTTGGTGCTTGCAAGAATTGTAACAGTAGGTTGGTGCCTACAAGATATTATAAATAAAGTTTTGTGATTTTCTCCCATTTGGGTTTCCATGTTAAATATTTGTGTACCATGCCTTTGTGTTGATCTATGTTGATATGGTTAATTTTCTTAATTTCTTATGATTGATTATGCAATGACTAGTTGAAGTGGTAAAAAGAAAAGGTGGTAAAAATTTGTCTAATATTGATTCACCCCTGTCTCGGTATTAGTGTATATTCCAACACGACTAGCCAAAGTTGATGATCTAATACCTCCCAGTGTAATCAATGATACAATGCGTGATATAGAAAAGATACATAGGAACACTTATGTATGCTCCCTTTTTGAAAATTTGCAAGCCAAATCAACTATTTGATGTCCTAAATTGACCAACCTGTATCATTCTATTGAGTCAAATGAGATTTCTAGTGAGCTAAAGTATGATATCAATACTAACCAAAACATATCTACTAGGAGATTCAAAAATAGGTAAAAACTAAGAAAAAAAATGCTCGAGTTCACACCAAGGTCGGTCCAATTATTGGAGGGTAGAAATGACTTCTCTTTTCCTATCCATATGTAATGTAAATACCAAAGTGTGTGAATACTGAGAGGGGAGGGTGAATCAGTATGAACACTTTTTACCACTTTTAACCACAATATATAACCTTCAACTTTATCAGTAGTATTCAACAGTTTATCATTAGCATTCAATATATCATCAGTAGTATAAATCAATGCATACAAAGTAACCACGGATACACAGTACACCAGAATTTACATGGAAACCCAAATGGGAGAAAACCATGGAATGATTTCTTATATATATCAAAAATACATTCATAGGGAGCACCAACTTCCAAATTCTCCAACACCAACTGGAAGGAGGCACCAAACCCATGATTTACAGGAACCAACCTGAAGGAAGCACCAACTCCCTGATTTCTTCGGCACCAACCGAAAGGATGCTACAACTCCATTTCCTTGCCTCGTCCTTCCACCCTAAAATATAAGTGTATACTCAATGTCACTACCACTAATATTGTCACTACCAATGTCACCAATACATCAACCAACCTGACATTGTCACTATCACATCAAACTGTGATTACCAATGTCACATCAACCAATATGTCACTATCTATATTACTGTCTCTATCACTAATATACCATCATCAACCAACTGATCCACTCACAAGGATACAAAAACCATCACCAAACCACGTACATCAACCATCAACCAGAACTTGTACCATACCATGTACATCAAACCCATACCATAACATGCATCAACCATGTACCGAACCCTGTACCATACCATGTACATCAAATTGTATCATAACATGCAAATCAACCATGTACATCAACATGTACCAAACCATGCACATCAACAATGTACATCAACATGTACCATACCAAGCATCAACCATGTACCATACCTAGTACATCAACCATGTACCATATTATGTACTTAAACCATGTATTAAACATCAACATGTACCAACATCACCAAGACATGCACCTCATACATGTACTAAGAATATCCCTCACACCGTGCACCAAAGATGTGTCTCAAACATATACCAATGTCTCAACAAGATACCAAGGCATGACCATTACATCATTAACAAGTAGCCAAGATGTACCTCAAACCATGTGCCTCAAGTATGTGCCAACATCCATAAACCATATACCAGAAGATGCCATCAAACATGTTCCATATCACTCATATACCATACAGAAAACCATATGCCAAGTATCCAAGATGTGTCTCTAACAATGTATCATACCATCACCAAGGTGTACCATGCACAATCATGACATGCCTCAAGCATGTACCATAAAAACATAAGCATAAGCCTCAAAAATAACACATAAGAACACCTTTGATCTTGTAGAAAACCTGATGCATGATATTACATAGTTGTAGCTCTTCCTCAACTTTAGCAACAAGAGAATATCATCTTCATCAAACTTTACCTCAGTCTCACGTGACTAGTTTTGGATTAGTCACAAACCCTAAATTTCAATAAGCATAACTATGTACCTGTAATGAAAAAAGGCCTAAAATTTTAACCATATCTAATATGAGATATTTCTTCCATATCCTCAAAAATTTAGGGTCTGAAACTTCTTAGAGAAGAATTTATAACAAAAATGGAAAACCTTCATGAATTTTATCCTATTCTAGAGAGAGAACTTGTACATCATACATTGCGCTCAATATTTGATATCTATTCTAAAATTCACATGCAAGATACTACAAACTATTATCTTTCTACAAAAATTGGTCTCATAGGATTTGGGTCCTCTATGAATAATTTATGACAGTTTTACCCAAAACACTTGTTTGAGACTAGTTTCGGGACTAGCCAAAAACCCTATCTACAACAGAGTGTATCTCCAAAAATACGACCCAGAAGATAAAATATTTACCAGAGGTATCTTGATATGTAGTCTCAACATCCTCCAATTTTCTCTATTCATCACAAGACTTCATCCTCCCTTGGAATTTCTCCCTTCTTCACTTCATCTTCCCTCTAAAATTCGCCTCAGATCTCCTTGGTTACCTCATATAAGAATCACTTACTTGCATAGAATATATTCAATACAATGTGTGTGTGAATGTACTTATGAGTGAATTCTTGAGGTGTATATATACTTTTTCTAGGTAACCTATTTCCTTAACTTTAGGGCTTCTTTAAATTTCTTTTTACGACAACTTTACCTTTTCAATAATGACTTGCAACAAATCGTAGATTTCTTAACCCATCTTTGGGGCTTCCAACTTCATGACCTCATAACTCCTCAACCGTGAGGAACTACGTGGCATTCCACCTACCATTGGAAACGGCATGACGAGGAATCTCCATCTATAAGTGTGTTACCTGAATTTACATTGACCTTCATGTCCTTATTCTTCAAAAACATTTAGGCTTCGTGACCACACATATGGGTTTCTTGTATACTTCTTCAAAGAATCTTCCTGTGAGGGCCATGATTAGAGCTACACCATAAGGGGACCACTTTGGATACTTCTCCAAATACACCCATCACATATGTTGATATCAATGACAACCAATTATCCAACGACATCAATTACAATCAACTTTCCAACAATCTCCCCCTTTGGCATTGATGGTAACACTCATACTCCACCTATAACCAATGATCCTCCAATGTTTATATCCTCATGTTTCTCTCACCCTTTGACATCAATGGAAAAGGGTGTCTCCCATTGGGGTTTCTCCCCTTGTTTTCATGCTTCTAATCTTTCTCTTCTAATATTTCTCTTTCTCCCCCTTTGACATCATGGGTAAAATGGTAACTCCCCCTGTCGATATACCTTCTATGAACAATATTTCTCTGACTTCATACGCTCCCCCTATCTTCATGCTTCTTATGTTTCTTTCCTGATCTCTTTCTCTGAAAAAATATTTTCCCTTGACTCCTCTCTTTCAATGTTTCTTGTCCATTGGTGCTTCCTCATGTAATTCGCTGACATATATAAAAAAAAATCAAAGTTATTTGTCTTCAAGTCTTCATGGCTTGTCAAGTTCACATCAATGACCATAATTTTCTCTGATGATATAGCATATGTTGATGGTGTCTTTTCCCTGTTATGTTATTCATTTCACTTATTTCCTTCATGTGACTAACTAATTCCATTGATTCCACTGATTCCACCAATTCCACTGATTCCAATTGTTACTATGATTTCATCCATTTTCATGTATTTGTTTAGACCTATCAAAGCTCTCATGAATCCATCTTTGTCCATATTTCATAAACTACCCATGAATCTACTACTCAATTGCATACAATGTTGACCCATCTGTTGATTACAACATATTCCATCTTCTCAAACTGTCTTCTCAATTTTGCAAATCAGACTCTACATGCCTACAAATCTCTGTATTGTATATGTCCATGTATGAAATCATGCATGGAATCCCCTATATAATGAATCTCTGCAGCTCTAAAATTGTTTGTCCAAAAACTAAAAATACTTCAGACTGCTCGAAAGATAGTTCTCTTATCTGTAGAGATGATGCTTACACTCTCCATATTCAATATTGATATTTACTGGGAGTCTCGAAGTCGAATGGATCAGAAAAATTATCTTCTCTAATGTGAAGTAATCTTCCTCTTAATCTTTGTATTCATCGTTTTCCTCTTTCTTAATTCTAGTATCTTTTTTTTCATCCTCTTTTTGGATTCAAATCTATTCCTCTTTTCTTTTGGATTCATCATGATCCTGTACTACTACAAATCCTGTGAGTACGATCTTTGGGACCTAGTCTTCATTCACTTGTTCTTCTTTTTTTTCATTTCTTCTCCAAACCTTCATGTATATGACATCTTATTTTTTTCCTGTAGATTTGTCTTGATCTCATCTATTTCCAATCCTGAGAATATAACTTTTGGGTGTCCTTCATTCATCTATTATTCCTTTACCTATTCTTGTTTTTTTTCCAAACCTTCTATATATGATATTAGTGTTTTATTTCTTAGAAGTATCCATCATGCTTTTACAATCACGAGCTATATGTCCATAGTTATGGAATTTGTAACAATCAATATTATATGGAGTCACATATGCATTTCTTGCGTGAACATTTCTTATATAATCCCTGTAATCTACAACTTTATGTCCAAATTTAGTACAAATAAAATAATGACCATAAAAGAAACTTTCATACCTGGGAGTGAATGATTTTCTTTGTGATGTAGTCCTTCTGAATTGATGTCTCGATTGATCATGATATTCTCTTATGTTATTTCCTTCATCATGATTGAATATCCTTTGCTTCCTGAGTTTGAAAGGTATTCTTGAAGATGTATCTATATTATACTCATTCTTCTTTGATTCTTGTTGACCATGATTTATTCCTTTGAGTAATTTTGCATAACTCTTAGCCTTTTTTGTATTCTTCCTTTCTGGCAACCTAGAGCACTTCTCTTCAACTAGATATGTGGGCTTTTGTTTTCTTCAATACTCTTGTTGTGGTTTTCATCTTCTTTGTATGAGGTCTCACCAATGCATCCAAAACCTGTTCTATCTAATACTGGAGAATTCTTCAATTTCTTATTAAAATCTGTCAAATTCAATCCTCAATGATACGACTTCTTCTTCAATATTCTCATAGTCTTCTTCCTTCTTTGTCATATGAATATTCAATAATTATTATGTTCTCTTTGCTTCCTCAAGCTGAATCTTCAAGGAGATGATTTCTTCTTCAAGTTTTCTTTTTTCTTGATTGAATTTTGCTTCAAGCTTGTTTTCTTTAAGTTCTTCTTTTTGCTCTACTTCCTTTCTTAGTGATGCAATTTAGGCTTCTAGAAATTGCTTCTCTTCCAAATGACTTTTGTATGTTTCTTCAATTTTTCTGGTTTCTTCTATTTGTACTTCTTAGAGACTTTGAACACCTTCATTTATCTTGATCAATTCTTTCTCGAGTGACTTTTTTTCTTCTCTTTCTTTCTTTGGTTCATCTAACACACTAAGTAATTCTACTTCAATATCTACTATGCCTTCTTCACAATAGTATTCTTTTGGATCTGTTTGACATGTCTTTATTCTTGTTCGACTTTATCATCTCTGTTATTATTATTAGCATTCTCTGGATCTACGATAGAACAGGATTCCTTAAAGAATAGATTGTGTAGCTTATCCCAATGCTCTTTGTACGATGAGCATTGTCCCACTTTGACTTTAACTGAATCGCATAATCCTTCCAGAATGAAATCCATTACTATTTTATTTTCCCTTTTCAATTCCTTCTTGGTTGTAGTCTTCGTAGGTCTCTTTGTAGTGGTGTATCCTGTAACAACTGAGTACCAAATATCATAACCATGTGCCTCTAAAAATGTTTTCATTATTTTTCTCCACATCTCATACTTTAGACCAATCTGACCATCAAACTGTGGTATCTGATTCCTATACAAACAGTTTCTCTGAATGATCTTTCGTCCAGTGGTTAGATTGTTTCTTGATGGACCTTCTTTGATACCAATTGTCGGAATACTAAGACAGAGGGGTGAATTAGTATGAGCACTTTTTACCACCTTTAACCACAATATATAACCTTCAACTTTATTAGTAGTATTCAACAGTTTATCATTAGCATTCAATATATCATTAGTAGTATAAATCAAAAGTGCATAACAAGTAACCACAAATACATAGTACACCATAATTTACGTGGAAACCCAAATGGGAGAAAACCATGGAATGATTTCCTATATATATCAAGAATACATTCATAGGAAGCACCAACTTCCAAATTTCTAGCACCAACCCCCTGATTTATAGGCACCAACCTGAAGGAAGCACCAACTCCCTGATTTCTCTAGCACCAATCGGAATGAGGCTATGATCCCCTGATTTACAGCCACCAACCTGAAGGAAGCACCAACTCCCTGAGTTCTCCGACACCAACCGGAAGGAGGCTACAACCCTTTTTCCTTGCCTCGTCCTACCTCCATAAAATATAAGTGTATACTCATTGTCATTACCACCGATATTGTCACTTCCATTGTCACCAATACTTGAACCAACCTGTCACTATCATTGTCACATCAACCAACCTATCACTGTCACTATCACATAAACATGTGACTACCATTGCCACGTCAACCAAACTATCACTGTCTCTATTACTGTCTCTATCACTAATATATCATCATCAACCAACTGATCCAATCACAAGGATACAAAAACCATCACCAAACCATGTACATCAACCATCAATCAGAACCTGTACCATACCATGTACGTCAAACTTGTACCATAACATACATCAACCATGTACCAAAACTTATACCATACCATGTGCATCAACCTGTATGAAACCATGCACATCAACCATGCACATCAACCATGTACATCAACCTGTACAAAACCATGTACATCAACATGTACCATAACAAGTATCAACCATGTACCATACTGAGTACATCAACCATGTATCAAACCTCAACATATACCAACATCACTAAGACATGCACCTCATATATGTACCAATAATATGCCTCAAGCCATGCAGCAAATATGTGCCTCAAACATATACCAATGCATCAACAAAATACCAAGGCATGACCATCACATCATCAACAAGTAGCTAAGATGTAACTCAAGTATGTGTCAACATCCATAAACCATATACCAAAAGATATCATCAAAAATGTGACATATCACGCATATACCATACATCAAACCACATGCCAAGTATCCAAGATGTGTCTCTAACAATGTATCATACCTTCGCCAAGGTGTACCATGCACAATCATGACATGGCTCAAGCATGTACCATAACAACATAACAATAATCCTCAAAACTAACACATAAGCATACCTCTGATCATGTAGCAACCTTGATGCATCATATTACAGACATGTAGCTCTTCCTCAACTTTAGCAACAAGAGAATAACATCTTCATCAAACTTTACCTCAGTCTCACGCAACTAGTTTTGGATTAGTCATAAACCCTAACTTTCAAAAAGCATAACTCTGTACATGTAATGAATAAAGGTCTAAAATTTTAACCACAACTACTCTGAGATATTTCTTCGATATCCTCAAAATTTTAGTGTTTGAAACCTCTCAGAATAGAAGTTATAGTGAAAATGGAAAACCTTCCTGAATTTTATTCTATTCTAGAGAGAAAACATGTACAACATGTCTTGCACTCATTATTTCATATTTGATTCTGCAATTCTCACACAAGATACTACAGACTGTTATCTTTCTATGAAAATTGGTCTCACGTAATTTGGATCCCCAATGAAGAAGTTATGATTGTTTTACCCAGAACACTTGTTTGAGACTATTTTCAGGACTAGCCAAAAACCCTATCTTCCACAGAGTGTATATCCAAAAATACAACAACCAGTAGCTGAAATTTTTACCACGGGTATATTGATATGTCATCTCAACATCCTCCTATTTTCACTATCTTATTTATTCTATAACAATTGTTATAGCGAAAATGGTAATATGACCTTTAAATAACATACCTTAGAACACATCATCACAAGACTTCATATTCCCTTGGAATTTCACCCTTCTTCACTTCATCTTCCATATGAAACTCATCTCAAATATCCTTGGTTACCTAAGATAAGAATCACTTACTCACATAGAATATATTCAATAGAATTTGTGTGAGAATGTACTTATGAGTGACTTCTTGAGGTGTATATATATATTTTCTAGGTAACCTCTTTCCTTAACTTTAGGGATTCTTGAACTTTCTTGTTACAACCACTTTACTATTTCATTAATGACTTGCAACCAATCAGAGACTTCTTAATCCATGTTTGGGGCTTCCAACTTCGTGACCGCATAACTCTTCAACTGAGAGAAACTGTGTGACGTTCCACCTATCGTTGGAAATGGCATGACGAGAACTATAAATCCATAATTGTGTTACCTATATTTATATTGTCATGCATGTCTTTATTCCTCAAACAACTTTGGAATTCATGACCACACCTATGGGTTTCTTGTAGATTTATTTGAAGTGTCTTCCCGTGAGGGCCATGCTTATAGATACACCATAAGGGGACCACTTTGGAGACTTCTCCAAATACACCCATCACATATGTTGACATCAATGACAACCAATTGTCCAACATCAATGACAATCAACTTTCCAACACAAAGTTGTTATAATCATTATTTATATGGTGCTTGGCTATCTTCCTTTCATGTGCTCAATGTTGGGACCAAATTCTCTTTTTACAGTAATAATTATATAATTACAAAGTCTAAAATAGATGTTGCAAATATTGGGTTGTTTATCATTTTACATGTATTCATTCCTCATAATTAGTCAGTAGCACTTATGCCATTTTGTGGTCCTCTTTATAGTTGGTCCAATTACTTGAATATTGTTAAATACAAACATAGGATTTCCATGTATAGTATGTGCATGAATGGTTGTCCTTCCAAAACAATTAACATTATGAACATGTTATATATCAATGGGCATCCATGCATTCATGGAAACATTGCAGGGTTTATAAATAGTTATAGGTTCTCATTGTTCATTGCAAATTGTTCACTTCAGGGATACTCCAATGAAAAAGAGTCATTTATGTATAAGAAGGCATTTATATTTGTTGTTGTGCATGCAATACATAGTTTATCTCTTGGTGGTGATTTTTCAATAAACTATAGCTTGATTTGTTAATAAACTATAGCTTTCATAGACCACCTATTGATTTTTCAACCAGCTAGGCTTAATCATGAAGTTCATTCAATTTTATCATTTTACTTAAACCATAAACAATTTGTTGCAACAACCAAGATCACAAGAAGAAACACCATGCACAAAAACACAAGAAGTATCCTGGGAAACCCTTCTCAACAAGGAAAGAAAACCCAGCCAATCATTTGCTATATTCTTCAAGAGAAAAACCTTCACCAGCAAGAAAAAACTAGCACACAAATCGGTGCTCACAAACCCTAGAAGACTAGCGCCCAAGAGAGGTGCGCACTTTTCCCAAGAAGGTGTACTTGCTGAAATTTCCAAACTCACACAAAACATATGATTCATCAATGGGAAATTTTGTTAAAATAATGTAACTCCAAAGTGTATTCTTATCATTATCTGATATATTATTCATTGGATCAATCCCCATTATGGATTGATCATGTCGGTTATTATAAAGGACCAAATCCCCTTTTGCAGATTGGTCAAAAGATAATTGTAATAGGCAGAATAAGAAGTCGGCCCCAGAAGATATTAAAGAGGCCCCAAAATATAATAAAGGTGGTTATAACCACCCAGTGGGAGAATTCGGCGCTTCCAGTGAAGAGACACTTCACACGTGTTGATCTTGTATAAATAAGGAGGCTAGCGCCTCACTTAGACACACAACTCACTTGCTCATTTTGAGAGACAAGTTTTGGAACTGCAGTTAGAGAAGAAGGAGAGAGAGTGGCGCATCTTTGGGAGAGAATCTTCTGTTTTAGTTTGAGTTATCTCTTGGCATTGTATTGGCTATCTATAATAAGGAAGTTTTGTTGGGTTTTCTTCCCCTAGAGGGTTTCCCAGGATAAATGTTGTGTTTGTTGTGATTGTGTATTTCTCAGTGATCTTGTATTATGCTATTGTTATCTATTGAAATGAAAAGAACTATAATAATGGCTTAAACATTAACATGGTATCAGATCCAAGTTGAAGGAAGCAACTTTCACAAGAGTGAAAAATGTCACTGTTGTCGTACATGCAAATTAGGGTTTTTTTATGGTGAAGATTTTCAGCCCTAAAACCACCTAGAAAAGTGCGCCCTCCCCCAAGGATTACTTTGGCACTCTCAGCGCACCTTTTCAGTGGTTGGATCTCCCGAAAAGTGAAACCCTAGTTTCGCAAAGTACCAAAAGTACCAGAAAACCAGTGTACTAGAAGTACCAGAAGTACCAGAGTACCAGAGGTACCAGAAAACCAGAAGCACCAGTCTAGAAATCCATAGATCAAGTTTGGAGGAGAAAAAGTTGGATTTTCTCATATCCAAACACACCAGGCTACTCGCCTCAGCCAAGCGCACCTCCTGGTAAGTTCAGATTTTGATTTTAAGCACTTTCATTTTTCGGTCATTTTCCTAGCTCCAGGTAAAAGATGTTTGCAAACGTTAAGCTTGTTGACAAGCTAGAAGGAGTGGAAAAATTTTGTGCCTAGAAGTATAGGATTGGCCTCATTTTTGAAGAGAATGACTTAGCAAGATTCATTAAAGAAGAAGTGTCGGAACCTGTCGATGCTGCAGAAAAGGCAAAGCATCAAAAGGACACAATCAGGGCCA
>SNQJ01S0229616.1:4311-14352 GCA_010110895.2 Picea sitchensis
TGGGGTTCGACACATCGAGAATTATGGGAGTGGAGAATCACAACACCAGGATATCACGATCTGCGATATCCCGACGAGCTTTGATCTGTCCATCAGTGAGGACGCGTGGCAAGAAATCCTGAAGAGTCGGAGTTCAGGGCGTCGGAGTTTTCGGAAGCAAGGAGCTCTTACAACTTGAAGTCGCAATCCGCGATATCCCGATGGGAGGACCGTGTGAGCCACAACGAGAGATAGTGGAGGACAGGTGTTACCATGTCGTGGTTCGGGACTTGGAAGGGTCCGTGAGCAAGTGAAAAGGAAATCATGATATCGTGATACACGATTTCCTGATCACCACAAGATTGTGGGCCATAGGCACCAGGGCAAAAGACAGGTGCTGGAAGGTCAAGCCTTCACAGGGAGTCAACGCCAAAGGGTGTCGGGGATCCGTGAAGGGAGTGAATCATGATTTCGTAAGTGCCGATTTCCCAATGGGGAGATTCCCGACAGGAGCAGGAAAGCGTTGGTGAGGTTACATCGGGTTTCGGGGATTCATGAGACCCGAACCAGTGATTCCAAGACTTGCGATCACACGAAGTCTGATTTCCCGATTGGAGTAGGGAGATCATAAGGAGTATCCTGTGGGTATTGGAAATTCCCGATAAGGGAATTGAAGAGCGTTTCAATTCTTCGGGCCAAAGGGAAAAGAAGGTCCTGTGGTAGCGGATGTGCCCTGGGTGGCATGTGTGCGTCATCATATGTGGAGTATTTCCTCTTAGTCTCATTCAACTTCTCACTGAAATAGGCAACATGTTTGTTATCCTAACTCAAAATTGCTCCTATTGCAATTCCTCTCGCATCACATCTCACCTAAAATGTCTTTTCGAAATTTGGTAAGACCAGAATTGGTCATTCCGTTATCTTCACCTTTAATATGTTGAAGCTCTTTTCGGCCTCCTCTGTCCATTTAAAATACTTGTGTCACTTATTTACTGTATCCATTATGGGTTCACAAATCCCACTGAAGTCTCTAATGAAATTCCTATAGAAGCTTGCTAATCCATGGAATCTCCTCACCTCTAACATGCTTCTTGGTGATGACCATTCTCTAATCGCTTTCACCTTCTCTGGATCCATCCTCAGTTCATTCGAAGAGATCATAAAACCCAAATAAATGAGTTATGTCTTCATAAAAGAGGACTTATTCAAATTGATCAGCAACTTCTCCTGCTGTAGCCTCCTTATTACTAGCGTTAGGTTCCTCAAATGCTCCTCTTTAGTCCTACTAAAGATCAGTATATCCTCTAGATATACAACCACAAACTTGCCAATGAAATCTTTCAGAATTTCATTCATCAACCTCATAAAAGTACTCGGGGAATTTGTTAAGCCAAATGGCATAACCAACCACTCGTATAGACCTTCGTTTGTCTTAAAGGTTTTTTTCCATTCATCACCTTCTCTCATTCTAATCTGGTGATATCCACTTTCCAGATCTATCTCAGAAAAGAAATCTGCTCCACTTAAGAAATCCATTAAATCATCCATTCTTGGTAAGGGAAATCTGTACCTGATGGTGATCTTGTTGATGGATCTCGAGTCTATGAACATTCTCCATCCTCCATCTTTCTTTGGGCTTAACACAATTGGTACTACGCATGGGCTCAAACTTTCTCTGACCAAACCCTTATCCAACAATTCTTGGACTTGGTTCTTCACCTCCTCATTTTCTCGAGGTGTTAATTTGTACACTGCCTTGCTCGGCAGGCTTTCTCCTGGTATCAAGTCGATATGATGATTGATACTCCTTATGGGAGGCAATGAGTTTGGTAGCTCATCCACCACTATATCAACAAAATTATCCAGCAGCTCCTGAACCTCTTCAGGTAAATCATCCATTGATGTACTCATAAGGATGACTTTAGGCTTCCTCACCATAGTGAACTGCATCTCATGTTCTTCCTTGACTTCTTTCAGTAGTTCCTTCCCACTCATGAGAAGTATGCTTATGACGACTTCCTCTTTCGCTCTCTTCTCCTCCATTAGCAGCAACATATGCATCCTACCATTCTTCACCAATGTATATGTATTCTTCCTTCCATCGCGAATGACATTTCTGTCAAACCGCCATGGTCTTCCCAACAAAATGTGGCATACGTCCATGGGGATTACATCACATGGGATTTCATCTTTATATCCTCCTATTTTAATTTCAACCAGGCATTGTTTAGTGATCATTACCTAGTGTCCTTTTTGTAGCCATGAGACTCTGTATGGCCTTGGATGTGTAGTTGTCTTCAGTTCCAATTTCTCCACCATATCTATGGATACTAGGTTGTTAGTACTCCCACTGTCAATGATCACCTTGCATACTTTATCCTTAGTCTTGCAAGTTGTCCTGAAGAGATTGTTTCTCTGCACTGGTTTTTCAATTTGTTCCTCTGGTTTTAAGAAAACTTTTCTAAACATCAGGGATGCTCCATCCTCTGCTCCTTCTGCCTCAACATCTCTTCGTTGTGCTTCTGAAATGTGATCTTCTCCTCCTTCCTTATTCTTCTCAGGACATTCCCAAGACATGTGCCCTATCTTTCCATAGTTATAACACCTTATTCCTCCTCTGCCTCTTCCTGTAGAAGAGTTTCTTCCACCACTCTGTCTCCCTCATGAAATTCCTCCTCGTTTTGAGTGATTGTGTGGTTTCTCAACCTCGTCCTTAGACTAATGTGCTTTGTCATGGTTAAATCCCTTGATTTTTCTTGGGATCGAGCCTTTACCTCTTCCTCGCTGGTTCTGTCTTCTGGCCAACTCCTCCTCTGCCTTCAGTGAAAACTGATAAGCATGTTCCACAATCCTCACTGACATCATTCTAAGCTCATCCTGGATTTCATATCTCAAGCCATTTATATATCTAGAAACTCTTTCTTCATCTCTCTCCCCTTTTCCAGTTCTGATGTTTAGTTGGTAGAACTCCTCAGTATACTCCTTGACTTTCATCCCTTTTTGTCTCAGGTTCTGTAGCTTCCTGAACAGATTGATCTGGTAGTCTTTGGGTATGAACTTAGCCTTCAGTTTGGCTACCATCTTTCCCAACTTTTTATCCTTTGTTTGCCTTTACTTCTCCTCTCAGCCTGCAGTTCGTCCCACCACAATGTTGCATGCCCTTTTATCCTAGTGACTTCCTTCTTCACCTTCTTCTCCTCATCGACATCTTCATAGTCAAAGTGTTTGTCCATGGACCCTATCCAATCCAACAATTCTTCAGCATCTAGATTTCCCTCGTACATGGGGACCTCTATCTTAGCTCTGCCTCCCAATCTAGCAAGTTCTCTCAACAAACATTCTTCTGCAGCATCCTCTCCTACAACTTCTTCAACCTAAACCTCTTCACTTTCTGCATCACTGACATCCCCAACGTCGGGTTCTCTTCTCTCTATTGCTTCCATTGTTTCCAATCTGGCACGAAGTTCTCGCATCTCCCTCTCTATAGCACGGTTGGCTAAAGGAGGCTCCCGTCTTCTTGGCGACATTATGTTAACTATCTGTCACATAAAGAGTACAACTCTGAGTTCTCTGTCTCCTTCTTTTCCTCCTTCACCTGAAGTCTACAGACGAAAAAATGAGGCTTTGATACCACCTGATGCAGACCCCCTATCCCTCTTAAGTGTTGCGTGACCTCCTGGTCTGGATCTTCTGGTTCCGGAGCCGAAATGGCTCTTTTGGTTCCAAACTGGAACCCTTCGGACAAACACACAGGTCCCCACCAAATTCTCAGTTGACTTTTCCAAGCGTCAAGTGTGAGTTCCCACATCACACGACCAAGAGTCATGACCTCCGGCTAGGCTTAGGTTCCAGCGCCTATTCCTTTGGGTTTCACGGTTTTCAAAATCAGGGTACAAAGGGTATCCCTACTCCTTGGAATCCCTAGTTGCCAAAATGCCAAAATCCCAATGACCTAAGATCTACTGCTCAGATCTCTCTTGGATCGACGACTACGCTTATTTCGACGTTTCACGTTTCTCGAAATGAGGGTACAAGGGATATCCCTACTCCTTGGAATCCCCGGTTGCTGAAATGATAAAATCTCGATGACTCGAGATCTACGATCCACGTCTAACCTCGTTATTTCGTTATTTCACGATTCATGGTTTTGGGAGACAAGGACCTATGTCTTCGCTCCTTGGAATCCCCAGTTGTCGAAATGCCGAAATATCTTGGTGTTCAATCAATGGCTCACAATAATCCCTGAGATCTACAGTCCATGTCCAACCTCGCTATTTTGCTATTTCGTCATTCAGGGTTTTGGGAGACAAGGACCTTTGTCCCTCCTCCTTGGAATCTCCAAATGCCAAAATGCCAAAATATCTTTGTGTTCAATCAACGAATCACAATAACCCCTGAGATCTACAGTCCACGTCCAACCTCACTATTTCGCTATGTTGTGATTCAGGGTTTTCGGAGACAGGGACCTATGTCCTTCCAACTTGCGATACCCAAAATCGTGATGTGGACCGACACTCTAGATCTATCTGAGATCGATGGCCACTAATCCTCCTGATCTTTGGACGTCAAGAAGCCCTCATCGCTAATCTCCTCGCAAATCCACCTTATCCAAAGGCTTGCGGGGTTTCGACGTTTCTCCTTGAGGAATCTCCACCGCCCATTCAGATCTTCGAGATCTCCCCTCCTGGATCTACGCAGTGTTAAATCCTGTGCTCCTAACTCAAATCGGATGATCTGCGGGATTCTCCACCGCGATCCAACGCTCGACGGTGTTCTTCCTCCTGAGCTTTTTTTCACTCCATACTTAGAAGATTTTCTAAGTCTTCGAAGACTCAGTCTTCGCTTAATCTAGGGAATGAGTTCCTGGATCTCGATAACACTTTCCGAAGTGTTGTTCCTCCTGAGCTTTGTCTGGTTCAGAATTCGATTTCTTGCACACTCCTTGCGTCTGAGGGATTTCAATAACTCAAATCCACGGTATTTCTCGTACAGAAATTCCTCTTGATTTCCTTACGTTCCTCTCTAGCTCGATGCACACCTTGCAGAGCTCCTAATGAAGAGAAACAATTGAAACTGGAAAAGCTCACAGTTCCATCCACTTGTTCATGTTGTTATTCGAATCCTCGAGATTTTCAAAGTATCGGTCGATGCTGCATCGTGGGAATGATGGTATTCACAGTAAGGGATAACCATTTTCAAAATCTTGCTTGAAACTTTTCGCACAAGAATGGTTGCCTTAGTCTTCCCTCCCTCACCCTCTTCGCAAAATCTTGCTTTAAATTTGATAATTGGATCATTTTGAGTAAAGTTCAGAATATTAAGATGAATCCTAACTTCCAACATAATTCATGTTGGATTTAAGAAGAATTTTTTGCAAATAAGGAGGTGACATTAATACCCGTTATACCATGCTTCGAAAGTAAAATTTATAGGATGCAAGTTTTATACATCTTATACAATGGTTACAATAGAACACAAGTACAAAACTAATAACAACAGTTTATACACAAATTAGATAACAAAACAAGTCATACTAGATTTGGATTTTTTGATGCAAATTACCTTATCAACATGGATTATAGTAGATTGGTGATGGATTTTGTAATGACAATTACTTTATCAAAATTAAGAAGATATATGAATGCATATTGTATTATTAAAATGATATATTAATGAAAATTTTATGATTAAAAATTATATATTAATGCAAATATATTATTTTATGATGCTTAGGGTTATACATAAAACACTCTCTTTATAGTTGGGAAAATTTGACAGAAACCCTTGCTCAGTGGATATTGCCAACACTAGCTAGAAAAAATATAATGGGTAATTTGTGTAACTATAGCTTAAATCTCACTATAAGGGGTAACTTGTGTAACCACCTTTTGTTGAAAATTGCACCTTTGCAAGCCGACAAACTTAAATTATGGTAACAACACTTTGTGATGAATTCACAATAATTTAATTACGTGCCACAATAGCTTCTTTTTGTTTAGGGTTTTTGGGTCAAAGTTTTATATGTTTTTTTGTTACTTTAATAGAAAATTTGATGATTTTGATAGCTTTTAAATGGACTAAAACCAATAGTGTTAGTTTAAATTTTATGATTGGATCATTTTGAGTAAAGTTCTCAATTCTTAAGGATAACTTTTTCCAATTAAGGAGGTGACATGAATACCCCTTATAGCAGGCTTTCAACCTAAAATTTATACGATGTAAGTGTTATGAGAAAAGTTCCCAATATTAAGGTGGAACCCTAACTTCCAACATAATTCATGTTGGATTTAGGGATAATGGTGACATTAATACCCCTTATACAACTCTTATAGTATATCACAAGTACAAAATTAATAACAGTTTATACACAAATTAGATGACAAAACAAGTCATACTAGATTTGGATTTTATGATGCAAATTACCTTATCAACATGGATTAGGGTAGATTGGTGACCGATTTTGTAAAGAAAATTAGTTTATCAAAATCAATAAGATATATTAATGCATATTTTATTACTAAAATGATATATTAATGCAAATTTCATTATTAAAAATAATATATTAATGCATACATATTATTTTATGATGCTTAGGGTCATACATACAACAATCTCTTTATAGTTGGGGAAATTTGATCCAAACCCTTGCCTAGTGGATATTGTCCTATACACTGTTGGGGTAGTGGGGTATTTCAAATTTCCTTCCAACCATATTATGATTTGGACTCTCATACCTTTTTTTTCCAATGCCCTTCCTTCTAACTATGTTGAGATTTATATTACATACCTCCAATACAATAATAAACTCATTTTTTTTCAATGAACTAATTAATGAATGAAAACATAAAATGCAAGATATTACATACATACATAACATCATTACATTTTTTAACATAATCACATATAAACCACATACACTTATGTAGCGCGAGTGGTTCATTACATTTACAACATTAAATACGTTAATTTAACATAATCACATATAATCCATATACACTTATGTCAATTGGGTTTGTCCCGAGTGGTTTGTGCTAAGGGGTGTTTCCCCCCTGCCTAGGTTCAATTCCATCTAGTTACATGTTGAACTCTTAAATGAGAAAGGTATCAAAAAATCATGGGTTTTCTACAAAATATGGTTTACCCCAAGTACCATCCTCGAAATGAGGGTAAGTTCGAAATGTGAAGGTTATTAGAAAAATTATTCTTGCCATTTTTCAAAGTTCTTTTTGCAATATCTCTATTACAGTTCTGGAAAAAACTATAAATATCTTAGGCTTACGGACTTGGATTTTGATTTCACAAAATGTATGATAAAGATGATACTGAGGGATACACCATGAGTTGATGAACATGCACAAGTTCTTCCTTATACACATGTTTTTTTTTCAAGGAGAGGAAACTCGAGATTACCAAGTTTTCAATCAACAATGGTCAAGAATTACAAAATCTGAATTAAAGATGTTGGCATATTCTTGTCGCGGTCTCCAAATCAAAGAATGAAATTTCCAGCATTAACTCCCTTGCATTTATGAATTTATCTATTTATCATTACCTTTTTGTATACTATTTATTACATAATACGATTAAGAATTTACTATGGTGGCTTATCAATTGTCACATAGTATAATTTTGCAAATCCATCCCGCCCTATTGGAATCAATGGATTAATCAACCTTTTAATCATAAAATATGATCTGATGACCACAAAGTAAATATTCTAGCATATTACCTTTGTCATCTCCAAAGCAAAGAATGATTTTTCTAACATTAACTCTTTGCATTTATGAATTTATTCATTTATCATTACTTTTTTTTTTACTATTTCATCTTTACATAATACAATTAAGAATTTACTATGATAACGTATGAACTACCTAGAACATATATTAGAACATATATTGTCAAATCTAAACAAGATCACTTCAGTTTTAACATTTACCTTTTCATTATTTTCATTATTTGTTTTTTACATTTTACAGTTCCTCAACATGTAGTTATGCGAGGTTTTACCTCTTCATTACCACACTTTACCATGAATCTCATTTATCACATTGGGGCAAACGACGTTTTTATGGAATGTGAACCATGCCATGGTCGGATGCCAACTTTGATATGCATATAAATTTCAATTAATACATGCTTTACCACGTGGAGTGCATTGGAGTGCTAGTTTCACATTTCCCTTCCTTCCCTTAAGTTTTGAGTTCGTGACATTTGGTCACTTTCCCATGGAGAGGACTAGACAAAATTTGTTTTAAATTCGTCATCATTTTCAATCTCCATTATTTACATGGCTAATGTTTATGTTTATTGAACTCATGTAGGACCTAATGCAGGTGGAAGTCCAAGCTTGTAGTCTAAGCTTGTGCAATTAATGGTACACTATCGCATATCTAGGGTTAGGGTTTATATTTAAAATTTTATTTTTACGATTTTAGGGTTTAGATGTATTTAGGATTTTGTTTGCAACTTACACAATTTTACTTGTAGCTTCAGTGGTATCTTATTTCTATGCATCCACTCCTAAGACGTCCTATGCATCTTCGGGACTCATAAGGAAGCACTAAATGATGGTGATAGCCCATGATCGCATCTAATACATTGATTTATTCTATTTGAATTTGCTACATATCTACCACTTAGCTCAATAACATCATCATTAAAGAAAGCAATTTCTCCTTTTTGAATGTTTTATTAATAAACTCTTATGTCAAGTCGACATATTTGCTCAAACTCTAACCCAATAACTATGTCATCTGCATATTTTTATCGTTAATGATTGCAGACAATTGATTAAAAAAGAGAAATGAAAGATAGGTTATAAAGAGCAATGGAGAATTCACACAATGCCTCCTTTGTCAAAATGCACATGGGGGAATAAATCCAATTATTGATTATGTTTCTTTTTTAAACCATCCTAGCTTCTATCGTGACACCAAGAGGCATCTGGCTTAATTAAAAAGATTGAAGTATCGGATGGTGGAAAAATATCGAAGCATATATATTTTGGCTACTGGACATCCCTTGAGTCCAATAGAATCAACATTGGATCTAGTGATGTTTCCTGCACATATATTGAGTTAAGTATCAAAAACAAGATATGACACTAGTATTTATCCATTCACTTCCAATTGGCATACCATAATGTGTGAATAAAAATAGTAGAGCATTTTCAACAAATAGATCCAAGAAGACGACAAGTTCATAAAAAATCGGTGTGATTTTTTAATGTTATCATAATGTTTTAAATAAAAATTAATTATTAAATTCAAATATAATACATCAATTATTGAAATGAAGAAGGTTTTGTAGGTTTGAACTTGGATTGGAATGTTTGTAAGGTAATATTTTAAACTAAGTCGTAATATGTAATACAAAGTGATATAATTGTGTGGAATTTCACAATTTGTAAATAATTGATAAAATACTTGTTAATATGCATAAGGAGGTGCAAACAAGTGCTCATAGTAAAAATTGAAGTAGACATGACACCTGAAATGTAACTCACTTTCCAGAAAGTAGCCTGTTATCCCCATTTTGTGGGATAATTAAGGAGATCATGTCTTGAGGCTCTTAGGTTGCATATATGAAATTTCAAGAGACTACATGACCAAGAATATCCACTTGCACAGATGGAGACCCTTCTCACCACCACATAGGTCAATATTTTTAGATGGTATTCACCACACCATCTAGCTTCAGAGAGGCACTCGACCTTCCTCCATGAGCTACAAGTTAGGTATTATGGTGAGTTTCATTTCAATATTTGAGGCATTTGAGTATGTTTCATCTTAGACTGCTTTAGATTCCATGACATATGCTTGGACATTATGAATTTTTCCATGTTTCACCTTGGTGGTTGACATTGTGGCATTGTAGGTGGTCTTTCCTCGGGATGAGTTTTCTACTAGGAACTCCCTTTAGGATCAATCGTACCATTCTCAATCATAATTACCGCTTTTCATCACTTAAAACCCCCCATTTCATTATCTCTTGGGATTTTAGGGTTCTTTGACCCAAGAATGGGTTGTCCCTCATTCTATGGGAAGAAGGGCATGAAGG
>SNQJ01S0229617.1:0-14344 GCA_010110895.2 Picea sitchensis
CTTAAGAAAAACTTGGGACATGATTGAAGGATTTACAATAGTGACACAATAGGGGAAGGAAGGAGGCATTAGAGCCTATCCCCCCTTAATGACAACTTCCTGAATTCCTAATATAGATCGAAGTTTGGAAAACACCACTTCTGTAAGAGACTTTGTGAAAATTTATGCAACTTGATCTTCTGTAGGGAAAGAGATCACTTCAATAACTTGATCATGAATGAGCTTTCTGATGAATTTCATGTGTAGATCAATGTGTTTGCTTCGCTAATGTTGAACTGGGTCTTTGGTGAGATTAATGACACTCCGATTATTGCATCGAAGGTTGTTCAGATGTTGCCAATGGAATCCAAACTCTGAAATGATCTGTTGAAACCACAAGGATTCCTGACTTGCATTTATCGTTGCTTGATACTCTGCTTCTTCTAAAGAAAGCGCAATATCATGTTTTTTCTTATAGGCCCAAGTGACAGGTCCTGATCCAAGGATGAAAACATAACCTGCAGTATCATTTCGATCATCGGGGTCTTCGGCCCAATCTAAATTAGTGAAACCTTCCAATAAAGGAGTCCCCCCCTGAACTATAATGGATCCCAAACTAAACTGTACCCTGGAAATACTGAAGTATCCTTTTATTTGATTTCCAATGGCTTTCATGGGGTGTTTTCATATACTAGGAAACAATACCAACAAAAAAGGAAAGATTAAGATGGGTATGGGTCAAGTATAAGAGGCTACCAACTAATTGATGGTACAAGGTGGCATCAACTTTGGGAGAAGTACAAATGGAAACAAGCTTGACTCCAGACTAGAAGGGAGAAGCATATTGTTTACAATATTCCATGTGAAAGAAACAAACAAGGTCAAAAACATACTTAGACTTGGAAAGAAATATTCATTCATTCGTTATAAAAACTTGGATGCCAAGGAAATAGGAAAAAATCCTAAGTCTGTCATTTCAAATTTCTTATGAAGGCTATTTTTCACATGGTTTAAGAGTTTTGAGTCACTACTAGTAAGGATAAGGTCATCAACATAAGGGACAAGGATTATGAGATATATTCCTACTTTCTTGGTATATACATTAGGATCAGAATGACATCTAGAAAATTTATTGTTAATAAGAAAGCTATCCATTTTGGCATACCAAGGTCGAGGAGCTTGCTTAAGACCGTAAATAGATTTCTTAAGGAGAAAAACAAGGATAGAGTCATTTTGGACATAGCCAAGAGGTTTTTCCATGTGTATTTCTTCTTGAAAAACCCCATGCAAGAAGGAGGATTTAACATCCATATGATAGACCTCCCGTTTATGTGAGGTAGCAAGGGAAATAACAAGGAAGATGGAATTCCTTTTTGATACAGAGGAAAAGGTTTCATTATAGTCAATTCCTTCAACTTGGGAAAATCATTTGGAAACTAACCAAGCCTTGTGTCTTTCAAGACTTCCATTTGATGCAAACTTAGTTATGTAGAACCATTTATATCTGACAATTTTTCTTCCTTTTGGAAGAGGTACAGGATCCCAAGTATCATTTTCCATTAAAGAATGATACTCTTCATTCATTATTGTATCCCAATCTAGATGAGCTGAAGCTTCTGCAAATGTCTCTAGATCACGAGTCTTTAAAACTTGAGCCAAAATATAAGAGGCTCGCTAGAACTGAGAACGTGTCTGATGCTAATTTGAAGAATCACCAATAAGGTCACCAACTAATTCTCATGTTGAACAGACCCATCTAGGAAGTGACAGTGTTGGTGTTGATTCAGGTTCAATGGACTCATCTAGAGGAAGCTGAGAAGACAAATATGGATTTTCATCCTCACTATCATCATCTCAAGAATAAACCAAAATAGGAATAAAAGAATTCACAAATGTCGAAGATGGATTGCTGTCCGAAGAATGAACAATCATCAAATGAGGCTCACAGGCCAAGAGATTTTCATCAAATTTAACATCTCTTCTAATAATAATTTCATTACATTGTAGTTGAAGAAGTTTGTAGCCTTTGACATATTTAGAATAAACAACAAATATACACTTGTCACTTTTAGGGTGCAATGATTTCCTTTTGTCATCAGGAATGTGAGCCCATGTTATACTTCCAAATACACGTAAGTGACCTACATATAGTTTAATTTTATTCCAAGATTCTTATGGTGTTATATCTTTAAGAGACTTTGTGGGAGTGTGATTTACTATGTAATTTTCATATTTTATGGATTCCCCCCAATACTTTAGACTTAATCCCTTACATTAGATCATACAATTAGCCATAGCTTTTAATGTGTGGTTCTTTCTCTCAGCAACACCATTTTGTTGTGGTGTATATGGAACAGTTTGTTGCATTTGGATGCCCTATGTAGTGCAATAACTTGTAAAATTATTGTTCACATATTCACCTCCATTATCATTTTTAACCTTTGAATTTGATGTCCATATTGATTTTCTGCAGGGTACTTGTAGGCCATAAACTTGTCAAAAGCTTCGCTCCAAAGTTTTAAGAAGTAAACCGAAGTATGTTTGGAAAAGTCGTCAATGCATTTAAGAAATATTTGCACCCAGAAAAGGAAGGAGAACAAAGTGGACCACAGAAGTCACTATGAACAAGCTACAAAGGGACCAAAGTGTGCCAAGATGCATGTTTGTCAAAAATATCTCTATGATGTTTCTCAAGAACATGACCATCACCAAGACCATCTCTGCATGAAACAAGAGCAATACCAGTCACCATCTATTGATGGCATAGTTCCTACAATGAGCAATAGTTTATATGACCAAACCTCTCATGCCAATGTCTTCTCAAGTCATCGTTATGAGCAACACAAAATGATGGAAAAAATGATGACCCAAAGTTTTCAAACTTTTACAACCTGGTAATATCATCAAGAATTCCAATTGCAAGAACATGCTTGGGATATTTTAGATCCTTGGTTACAACTTGGTGAGGTGAAAACTCTACGGTTTTACCTTCACATGAATGAGTGATTTTATATACTCATAGAAGTTTACAAGAAAGACTTGGAACACAAAATACATCATTGAAATGACCATTATCTACTTGAATTGTTCCAGATCCTACAACACTAAGAGATCTATCATCACAAAAAAATATTTTCTTGGTGTTACATTCATTTAGAGAAGAAAATATGCCTTTATCATTATCCATATGATAATATGCTCAAGAATCAATAATCCAGTCATTAGAAGAATAAGTAGAAGTTGCATTGCAGAAGAAACTAGAAGCAAAAAGTGCATGACCATGAGAAGAAGAAGTATAATCGATAATGTTGTTGTACTTCTTCATTATTGCTTCTAAAGTTGTCATATTATTGAAACATTTGGACTCATCATGACCATCTTTATAAAAAAAGTTGCAATGTATGTCAGTCTTCTTATTTTTATATTTTTCTCCTTTGTCACCATTAGGAGTTGAATTTTTCTAAGTGGGTTTGGGACCTTATGTTTCTTGTTATTATGGAGAGGATGTTGCTTCTTGGGATGCTAGGTGTTGATTACTTGGGTTGACCCAGGCTCTGATATCAAATAGGTTTCCAAAAAAAACCTCAGAACTATCGGCCCTCCAGGTAAACTAGAAGGCAACACTATGCACAGAGTGCACAACACAATCTCCCCTGAGCTAGCTTTATCGGGGACTGCAATAATCAAGTGTTTGCAGTCTAGGAATGAGTGGGGATTTTTTTTAGATTTTTTCCCTTATACATCATCATTTAATCATTCATCTACTTCTATGATTCATTCATCTTTAAACTTATGAATGGATGATGTTATAACTAGTTTTAACCATTCATTATTGACATAATTATTAACAGAATAGTAAAATAATTAATTAACAATAACATAGAACACAATAGTTTACCATGGTTCACCCTCTTTTTCATCTACGTCCACAAATATTTGGCTTCTCTACTCTTTTATATATTCTGCTGAAAAATCTACGTTGTATGCATTACATCTTCAGGATTACAATCAAAATGAGGGTAATTACCCTCTGGGAGGCTGACTATATCACACCAGGATCTTCATCCTCTCGCCTAACCCTTAAAAAACTAGCTTATTCCACTCTACCATAATCACCATAACAAAACTCACTACAATTAATAGCTTCTAAACCCCCAACCTAGACCTCCTAGGTCTTTATTTATGCTACTCTATCGTCTTATAGACATTACAATATTTGTTAAAAAACATAACCCTAACATAGTTAACCTTATATGCATGCATTCCACATTGCTTTTATTTCTTTTTTTGCATGTTGGTTTCCTTTGGCCTAAGGCACACACTTCCAAAAGTAGACCTTCTTTTCTAAAATTAGGCCTGCGCCCAAATTAAATTTTTCTCCCAAATTAGGACTATGCTAACAGGCCCCCAAAAATGATATGTGGTTCATCCTAATACACTCAGGTATTGTTTTCTCCATGCACGACCTTCTCCAACTCATAAAACTATCCTTCTAGTTCCTCCCATCTAGATTTCTCTTACGCAAATTTCTTTGTGAGATCCTCTACCATCTACGTTGTAATGTGTTCCTTTAGATACTTTGCCACCTCAGAATGAACCTGAGCCATCTTGGTTTTCTCCTCCTCTAGTTCAATAATTATTTGTGTTTCTTTCTCCTAGAGAGATTCTAATTGGGCCTGCCTTGCTTGCTTATTGATATTCACAATCTTCAATTTTGTCTGCAGGGTATTCATTTCCTATGTGCCTTTCAATCATTCTATGATACTCATGTCCTTTGGCTGCTGCTTCAATTCCTCCATTGCAACGTTGATTTTCTCCTCTTCTTGGTACAACTGTTGGACCCTCTTGTCTTCCTCCAAATTCATCCATAAGTGGACGATCCTATCAAAATGTTTTGTGACCTCTTTAGATTCTCTTTCAATCATTTCTATTTGTAGGGTTTCTTGTTGTTCCCTTTTAGCCGTGACTTCAGGAGGAGTTGTTGGTGTTAATTTTTCCTTGATTTCCGCGATCTCCTTCCTGTATCGTTTGATCATCTACATGATAATTTTAATTTTTTCCTACACATTACTCATGGTTTCTTGTGCGTTGTCCAAAATATTTATGAAGACTTCCTTTAGATTTTACTAAAGGTTATCTTTGCAGAACTTCTCCTATTTTGTCTCCATCTTGACCTATTCTACCACAATTTGTAGTGTGTCATTTCCATCTCTGGTGACTTGCAATTCTGTCACATATGGCCTGACTCATGATTCCACTTCCTGTGTGACACTGACTTGCAACTTGTACAGTGCCTTAATTGGTATTTTAGCCAAGAAAAACTCTATCTATTCCAAGTATTTAAGTGGTGTTTGCACCATGGCCTCCTTGAGGTGAAACATATATGTCGTAATGTGGAAGCTAGGGTTGGACTACGCTATAAGTTGGATTGTTTCTTCCTCATTCTATGCGGTCCTATCCC
The DNA here is from genome assembly GCA_010110895.2 of Picea sitchensis. NCBI lineage: Eukaryota > Viridiplantae > Streptophyta > Pinopsida > Pinales > Pinaceae > Picea > Picea sitchensis. The sequence goes on from SNQJ01S0229617.1 coordinate 5,441, forward strand.
ATGCATCTGTTGCTTGTGGGATCGATTATGCTCCCCTTTATTGTTCTTGTGCTTCATGTATCAGTTCTAGGGACTTTTTAATGTTAACCAACTCCTTCATGATCCTCTCTGGTTGTTTCTCGTCCTCCTCATAGTCCTTGACCATGCAATCTTGAAACCTCTTTTCTACTAAGTCATCATCATCCTCAGGGATTGTGTATTCTGGGATGTCCTTGTAGGCCTTGACCTTCTTGTGTGTCCCACCTATATGTATGATCATCCGTTTGGGTGGACCTTCATCTTGTGAAGTTTTTTTCGTCGGAGTTCCTTATCCTTTTGTGTCCCCCCCACTCATTTTTTCTCCTACGAGGGGACATTATCCTTCTTTCCTATCTTTTTGTCCTTATTTGGGGAACTTCCCTTCTTATGTTTCATTGTCTTAGGTCCAGGGTTTGTCTGTTGCATTGGTTTCTTGGTTGTGGTGCTTCCTCCTGCATATGTCTTATATGACCCTTCTTCAACTTATTTCCCATTGGGCATGCCTTTGGGGATGACTGGGATTTTCCAGTCATCCTACCAATCCTTTATTGCCCATTATACTTCCTCTATGTTGACGCAGACTCAAAGTTGTAGCCATTCTTTGTCTATATCCCTCTGTGCCTAGATCCACATATTTTGTGATGTAGCCTTAAATTTGGCTATCCCCTGGTACTGTGTGACCAACTCGGTAGTGATTCTCCAGGTATTGAATATATTCTCTTGCATATCGCTGAGATATTGAGAAAAAGTGTTGGCGTTTCCACTTCTCCACTTCGAATCAGAAGTTCTCCCCAATGATTTGTAACATGTTGTGCACCATCATCCTACTCTATCACATAAGTATGAATAGGTAGGATATTTCCATTCTATCAACACGATCAACATGATGATCCATGAATAGTGTAACTTGGTCCCCAAGTCCTATGCATCCTTGTAGTCATCTAGGAAAAAAGTCAACAAGTATGGGGACCAGATGAGTATGGTGTCATTTTCACATTGCGTTGCAGCTACGACAACTCCTATGGCGACCTCCTCCTTGTGACATTTTCGAAGGATTTTTCACAATATCACCTTTGTTTCCATCCTAGTGGCTGCATCATTGAGCCACTTTATTATAATGTCATGTGAACCCCTTTATGTTCCATATGTTTTCTCCATTCCTTTTGTGAGTTCCTTTTCCTTAGTTTTTTCGTCCATATACTGTGCGGGATTCTCACCATTTGATGTTAGTACTGTGATGAATGAAATTAATTCAACCTTAATGGTCACTGGTTTGTCCATCCAAAAAACTCCTCCATGGAGGATCGCTAATAACTGATTGACACAATTCTTGATGTCTTTCCCCTTGCTGAAGTGAGGAATCTCCTACAAATGAAGCATCCATGTATTTATCAGGCATGTTATCTACCACTTTAGCTGCAAGACATAATATCCTAATGGCCATGTGCCCATTCTTTCCATGTACACCTTGTTTGTGTTAGAAACATCATGGTATACATACCTTAACCTTTCGACGCAACCCAAAAAACTTGGTGTGGCTTGCACCCCATTTGGAATGCATGGAAAAACTATAGAGGCCTTAGGTTGCTTGTGCGGTAACCACGCGACAAGTTGTTTTGCCTTTCTCTGTGCTGGCACACTAGATTCCCCAACCCATGGTTCTCTTTCTTCCCAGCCAAACTTTAGTTTCTCCATGATGTATTCAAGTTATACTTCCTCGTGTTGCATGGAACCTACCACATATTGTGACCCTGGCTCATCAGATTATGTCCTTTCACTATCAATGCATTTGTATGGTGGGTTGATTTGTCCTTGGGAGGTTGTTGTAGGTTTCTTATTTCCAATGGGTTTTGGCCCCTTGCACTTCCCTGTGAGTTTTTGTCCATCCTGACAATTGTCGGGGCCTGTCCCTCTTCCTATACTAGTGTGGTGCTCATTGGTTCGGCCTATGGTGAAGGAATTGTGTCGACATCGACGATTCCCTTTGGTTGTCTAAAAATTTGTTCTTCCTCTGCGGGTTCCTCTGGTGACTTGTGGCTGCTGTGTGTTTTCCTTGTTGTTTGGCTAACTGCACCAACCTTTGGAGGTTCCATCCTAGGTAATTATTACTTCTCCTGTTGAAACTCATCTTCTAAGATATTTAAACTCGCTTGTTCACCACCTGTCTTCATTCTCCTTAGCTCCACGAATATGTAAATTCACATTGATTATTGTTTGGCTTGTGTTTCAGTTATATACAGGGTGTCATAAATTCCCTAAATATTCTCATAGACACTTATTTTATGGCCATAAGTGTTTTAAAGCTTCTTGAGAACACTTCATTAAGTTTCATAATCGCTCAGTTCATGCCTTTTTACCCTGATGACTAGTTTTTGTTTTTTCGACCGTTGGCCTATTTTCGAGTGTGCTGTAACTTTTTGATGCATCGTACATCTCTTCTATGATTTTTCGGTTGGAGCGATGTGTTTTCTTACTGTGAGTCATATGCTTTGCATTGTAACTTTTTATTCTTCTCGTGTTGATTTCGTTGTCTGTTGCACACAACATTTCCCAATATTTTGTATTTTCCTTCTTTTTCTACTTTTGTCTTCCTTTTTATCCTTTTTATCCTTTTTATTTATTTTTATCAGTTTTATTTCCTCATATCTACTATAGTACATTATATACATGGTTTTATTACTGCGTTGTAACTTTTAAAAGTTAGTAGGTTGACTGTCCCTATACAGTTTCAGTCGACTATTGTTGACCATTCCTTTCAATTTTGTTCCTCCCAGGTCCTTTAGTTGCACACATCCTCCATATGTTATAGTATTTACTTGATATGGCCCTATACAATGCATTATGAACTTACCAGTGTGTTGCAATTTGTTTTTCATAGAGAAGAACTAGGTCTCCCTCTTTAAAATGATTCTTTTTAATGTTTCTGTCGTGCCAAGATTTGTTCCTTTCTTTCTGTATCTCTTGGTTAAATCCTATGAGAATCCTGTCTTCCTCCATTTCCATTAGTTGACTTAACCTCTCCTATACTGTGCCTCTTTATGTCATGTTGGTAATTTCTACTACATGCAGAATGGGTACCATAATTTTTAATGGCACCATCGCTTCTTTTCCATACACCAATATGAATGGTGTATGTCCTGATAAATTATTTCACGTGGTCCTATATACCCATAGTACTTCTGGTATATTCAAATCCCAATCATCCCTATTAACATTGTAGATATTAGTCAAATCATTTTCCAAAATCTTGTTGAAAGATTCTACTATCCCATTTTCCTAAGGATGATATGGTGTACTCTTCTAGTGATAGACTTAAAACTCCTCATTCATAGCCTTGATGGTACTATTAATAAAATGAGTGCCTTGTTTACTCATCAAAATACTAGGACATCCAAATCTTGTAATCACCTTCTCAAATAATAAGTGTGTTTCTATCTTTGTGATGCAATATTTGACTAGTGTTGCTTTTGCCCATATGGTTAAGTATTTGATCGCATCAATTATATATCTAGATCTTGACCTTCTTGCTGGTGGATTAATAGGTTTGAAAAAATCTATTTCTCATTTGTAAAATACCTATAGGGTTACTTGTGGTATTAGGGGCATCTCATCCCTCATGTTGGGTTTGTTAAACTCTGACAGACATCATAGTTATGGAAACATTCCTTAGCATTTTTATGAACTGTTGTCCACCATAATCCCGCAGGCAATATATTCTACATGGTAGATTTTCCTATATATTTTTCTCCAATTATGCCTTCATGAGATTCTGCTAAAACCATGGGTCGTTCATGTTCCAATACACACCTTCTCAAAATTTTGTCTCCTCCCATATTGTGTAAATGACCTACAATTAGTTGATAGTATACAACTCCGACTACCATATTTTTCTTCTACACAATACTAAAATATTGTACTTAAGTATTCAATGAAATCAATGAAGTATTCATCAGCTACCTATACTGAAAATAAATGTTCATCAAGGAAGTTGCCTTCCAAGTTAGTAGGTTATTCTCCATTGGTTACCCTTAACAAGTGACCAGGTCTTGCATTCAACTTCCCTGGTTTGACTATTACTTCAAAATAAAATTATTGGAATAATAGCAACCATCTACAAATCCTCCCCCCCAACACTGGCTTGTTGACTAGATATTTGAGGGAAGAATGATCTGTCAAGATTTTAAAATTATTTCCCTATAAACAAGTACGAATGAATTGATGAGTCCATTCCTCTGGTGGTGTCATCCTCCATTGTGTTCTTCTTTTCTCTAAGTGTTCAACTGGTGTTACTCTCGCATCATACTTCTGCATTGTATTTCTCCCATGTTATGTGCCAAATCTAATGTGTAGTATTCATTTACACCGATACCAGTCATGAATTATTTCTTTGTGTGCATCCCACCATCTAGAAGGTGTTGAATTAAGTGAAATATAGAGGGATAAGAGCATATGATTTTCCAAAAATTTCTCCTCATATTTTTCAAGAATTCCTCTAAGTCATTTATCCCATGAAAAATGGGAGGTTCCCTTATATTTGTACTAACCCATCTTACTACGCAGTATATTCTTGCGCACCTCCTTGTGGAGACTTCATGTAGTCACTACTACCAATTCTCTAAACTTGTTTCTGAGTCCAAAGAAAATGATGTAATGCTTCTCCAGCTAAGTATCCCATCTATAGTTGGGTTGGCATAATCTTCTTCTTGTGTAGTGTCTTTTTATAACTGATTTATTTCTTCCAAATCCAAACAGGTCTCCTCTACAAACCTTTCTCCTTCTAAAGAATCCAATGGTGCAATAACTCTATATTCCCCTGATTCAAAAGTCATTTTCCTTATATTCAGGTTGATCACAACCTGGTTCAAATTCCCAATCCATTCCAAATAATGATGGGTAAGGTGTTGTGCCATCTACTATCTCTATCACTTCAAAATATTCCACAGTGCACACTCCATCCAAATCTATTGTCACACATTTAAGTCGTATAATTGGTAACACTTTGTGTTGATTTGATAGTTTCAACTGGACATGTGAATAGCCTAATGTGGGTTCCCCCATACATTTGCATGTTTTCTTGGGAAAGACATTTACTTCAAATAATAAATCCAGTATGATATCTCCCATGTTGAAGTCCCCAATTTTTTAATTTATCCTTAATTCTCTTCTTGTCCTTCTTATTGTATGGAGATGATTAATTGTTTTATTCTCTAACTTCCCTTCTACCTCTATGTTACATATTTATAGAAGATTCTGTAAGACCTTAATAGATGATGGATCATTCAATAACTTAACATGGGATTGTAGAAAAGTCTTGATGGTACTTAATTTCTCTAAATGTGGCCCTTTACTGGTGTGATCCATTGAATATGGCATCTCGTACATTAGTGGGTCCTGAGTTTGATGCGCAACTAATGTAGACGCAATGTTCTGCTTGATAAGCTCATGTCTGGCCTCCTTAAATTTTTCCTTTTCTTTCCATGCGTCAAACTGCTTATGTGGATCAATATTCTTATTTACCCATTGGTGTTGAGATGGATCTTGTATTTCTGCATTGAATCCTATCTTGGATCCTCCTCGAGTAACTATATTTATGTTTTTCCCATAATCCTTGGATTTTGCAGAAATCCACTGGACATTCTGGTTATTCTAGTACCTTTTTTCTTGAATATTTCTCAAGAGTGGTGGGAAGTCTTCTATGTTGTGGCATGTTGCATGATGATACATACATGCCAGAGTTGAAAGTGAAAAATATGTTGCATAATGTCCCGATTTTTTGTAGTTATGGCATACTACTAGCCATTTTCCTCATCCAAATCCTCCCCTGCCTCATCCTCCACCTCTGTATCCACCTCAATCTCCTCATTGTGCATTGTATTGGGGTACCTGGTTATACTACACAGGGTTATAATGTGGTTGTACATTGTTGTAATTTGGATGCGTTGGGTTGAATGGTGGTGGAACCTAGTTGAAGGTGAAACTTGTCATCTCATCATTTATTCTTTCACCTTGTAAGTTTCTGAAGTTCTTTCTCTAATAAGTTCCAACGTTCTACAATCCTTATCATTATGACCCACTAATTTACAAAAAAATCAATATGAACTCTTTGGTATTGTCATATACTTTTGCATAATTAGACGATGATATGGATCATGCCCATGTGTCTCACAAATATCACACCATGTTCCTCCTATTGGCAAGGGGTTTGGCACTAGTGCTACCAAGTATTGTACAAAAGTTGGACATTCGTTCTTATGATGTCCTTCTATCCTACATAGCATACATCGAACAACTTCTCTTTCCTCTTTTCCCTTATTCTGGTTTAGTTGAAATGTCAGATTCTTCAAATCCTCATTCAATGCCTCTATTGCTAGATATTTCTATTGATAATGGTTTTCTTCTAGTTGCAAGGCTACTTGCAAAGCCTCTTCCTGGTTTTGGAATTTATCTTGTCTCAATGGATACTTCAAGTGTGGTAATAGTGAGTTCATAAATAGTTGCCTATGTTGCATGTCACTAATTGAATACTTCAACTTACCTTTCAGAAGTTTGAAACTTTGATCAATCTCCCAAACATACTCACCTCATTTCTTTTTTATTTCAATAATTTCATTCATGTACTAGTCTTCTGAGCTTGGCTTCTGAAATTCATTTACCAGTATTGTTTTCACATCTGCGATAGTCTTTGGTACTCCTTGTTGACTGTTTACATCCAGGCTCATGTACCAGTCCAACGCACGGTCTCTTAGTGTGATATCTAACTACGTGAGATTTGTATCCTCATATATGATATGCTTTTATTCCCGGATCTTCTCATAGACGAATACATGCTTTTTAGCGTCCTATGATGCCTCTCCCTGAAATTCTGGTAATCTGATTGTAGGATCTTGTCTTGTCATTTTGAACTATGTTGAACTATTGCCTCCACGTGGTGTAGATAATTGACTGTTACTTCTTGAACTCGCTCCCCCAATTGATTTTCCTTGATTGGACCCCTGTCATGTTGTTCCTCTTCCACTAAAATTCAGTTTTCTAAACACTGGTGTTCTTTCAGGTGTATTAGTTGCACATGTGGTTGTAGGTTCCAAAATGATGGTGATATGGACTGTATTTCTGCCTTTTGTTCCTAACCCTAGACCTCTTTTTTTCCTTTCATATGTTTCACGTAGGATTTCCTCAATATTATCCACAACCCAGAGACCCCTTACCTCTTCTTCATCGCTCACTAAGCCCTCTATGTTGGCTATGACCCTCTTCTTGTTATTCATATTATATTGGTAAGGTCTTCTGTTGCGAGTCTTTTCAATGTTTTCCATTATCTTCCTTATCTAATCATCTTCCATTATGATTAGGTCCATGGCCTCCTTCTGCCTCCCTTCATCCATATCCCTATCCATATCACTACCTCATGTCAGTGATTCCCCTCTTCCCCCATGTGCACAGGGAATTTTAGTTGTCTGATTCCATGCTCATCACACCCTTGTCATACAATAAAATCTTGATTGAAGTATACCATGATTTGATTTTCCTTCCTATGGGTCCCTTCAAAAAATCCTACTCTATAGTGGTGTAGGACTTCATGGTATCTACTGCAAATTTGGTGATAAACCCTGCAACAATACTGTCTAACGAGAAATCTACTGCACACGTAAATTTGTTATTAAATTGTTGTAACTGCACGATCTCCATAGGATGCCACTCTAGTTGTCTGATCTAGTTCGTAGGGTGGTTTTCCTTCAAACTCAATAACCACTCATGTAACAGATGCAAGAAATCACAAAAAAATACTTCATGCAGGTCACTAAAAATGTATTTGTCGCGATACTTGCACGGTTTCTAATTAGGGTTTCTATTAAGAACCAAAAATCAATATAGAATAGAAAAACATAAATATGTTAAGCCCTAATATTGGCTTATTTGGTGTAGAAGGTCCCTTTTTTGGTGGCATGTTGGCCAAGTATCACTTTTAAATCTTGATTTTGAGGTGGTTCTGCTAGACAATATTTATTCTGTCCTATCTCCCAAGTTTTGACCCTTCTGGGTATGAAACTTTCTTTTAGGTAGTTCTCTGATATTTCTTCTCTGCAATTCCATAGGTCTAATCAAAATTGGATGTGCCAAGTGGAACTTATGGTAACTTCCTCACAACTTGCCGATTTTTGGCCTTTCCAGGAGATCTCACTTGTATAGAATTCCCCACACAAAATAATTGATATAAAATTATGAAACTCTCACTCAAAATACTATAGACTATCCAAGATCCAATGAAACTAGTCCCACTCAATTTGGACACTCTAGCAAGAAGTTATGATTGTTTTACCTGGAACACCTTCTTGAGACTAGTCAATAGGACTAGTCAGATACCCTATCTTACAAAAGGTGTATATACAAATTTAAGATGACCCAGAAGTTGAAAATTTTACCACAGATACCTTACTAATTTTTGTAAATGGCCTCCAAAGTTTAGCATCTGAAACGTTACATAAATTTTTTTATAGTGAAAATTCCACAATGACTCATTTCAGGATGATTCCAGAACCCTATCTTGTAAAGGTTGTATCTCCGAAAGTATAAGGCCTCAGGAGCTGAATTTTTAACCCAACGTAACTTGATCTGTCTAATAAATATCCTCCAATACGTTCCTTTGGAAACATTGTAGACAAAAAAGTTATAGCAAAAATACCACGGTGTCTTAGATGCAGCAGCGAAACCCAAAGACCTTGAGCTTTGATACCATATGTTAAAAACCAAACATCTATTGATACTGAGAGGGGGGTGAATCAATATCAAGTACAATTTAAAAACCTTATACTTAAACCATTCAATTATATCCAATTATCAATGAACAATAGTATAAGAGTTACACCAATACACCACAATACACCATGC
>SNQJ01S0229618.1:292-14344 GCA_010110895.2 Picea sitchensis
GCATTGATATATATTTTTGGGGGGATGAGTGCATAAGGTGCGCTTTATGAAAATATTTTAATATATATGTTTTTATTTTTTTTTGTTTGTTTTGTTTTTTTATTTTATTTATTAATGATGCAGGAGCATCGTTGCCAAGCACACAGAGGAGGGACCACTCAACACATGAGAGTTTTTCCAGAACTTCAACATGGGAAGTTACAACCAATTTCAGAATCTGCCTCCACTCAGCACCGAAATTTACCTTTGGAGGCACGCTTGAACCAGTGTCGAATTTTACCCTTTGAGACAAGTTTTGAAATTGTAAACAGAGCAGGAGTTTCCACTTCGGCTCTGGAATGCGATTGAACTAAGATAGCGTAGGATGAAGTTTAGAGTAGGCAAGTAGCCAAGGGAAACCCTAGAAACATTTTTGAGTTATGTAGAAGTGTGTACACCCAATTAGAGAGAGTTGTAATACAGAGAGAAATTAGTTGTAAGAGAGAACTGCGAGTTAGCAAGAGATCTCAATTTTTGAGTTTATGTAATTTTGAATGTATTATGTTTATGTAATTTTGAATGTATTATGTAGCCAGTGGGAACTTGTGAATATAACAGAATGGAAAATTGACCCAAATGTATGGTGTGTGGACTGTGTGCATTTTCCTGTCATTTTCTATTTTCATGAACAAGTGGATGGAACTGTGAGTTTTTCCAGTATCAATTGTTTCTCTTCATGGGAAGCTCTGCAAGGTGTGCATCAAGCCAAAGAGGAATGTAAGGGAATCAGGAGGAATTTATCTGTGAGAAATACCATGGATCTGAGTTATCGAAATCCCTCAGACACAAGGAGTGCGTGGGAAATTGGAGTCTGAACTAGACAAAGCTCTTGAGGAATAACACTTCGGAAAGTGTTATCGAGACCCAGGAACTCATTCCCTGGAAGAAGCGAAGACTGAGTCCTCGAAGAATTAGAAAATATTTTAATTCTGAAGCGAGTAAAAGATCAGGAGGAAGAACGCCATCGAGCATTGGATCGTGGTGGAAGATCCCACGGATCGTCCGATTTGAGGAAGGAGCACAGGCTTTAACACTGCGTAGATCCAGGAGAGGAGATCTTGAAGATCTGAATGGATGGTGGAAAGTCCTCGAGGGGAAACACCGAAACCCTGCAAGTTGTTGGATAAGGTGGAGCTGCGAGGAGGTTAGCGGTGAGGGCTTCTTGACGTCCAAAAGCTCAGGAGGAATAGTGACCATTGATCTCAGACAGATCTGGACCATTGGTCCATTTTGTGATTTCAAGTACCGCGAGTTGGAAAGACAAATATCCTTATTTTTCAGAACCCCGAATCATGAAATTGCAAACTCGCGATTCGACACGAACCGTCGATCATAGGCAGATTTGGACCGTTGGTCCATTTCGCGACTTTGGGTACCGTGAGGTGGAAGGATAGAGATCCTTGTCTTTCAAAACCCCAAATCGTGAAATTGCAAAATCGTGATTTTATGTGAACCGTTGATCATAGGCATATCTGGACCATTGGTCCATTTCACGGCTTCGGGTACCGCGAGTTGGAGGAAAAAAAATCCTTGTCTTTCGAAACCCCAAATCGCGAAATTCCGAAATCGCGATTCGACCTGAACCGTCAATCACATGGATCATTGTGAGTTGTTGATCGAACGCCAAGGATTTTTGGCATTTTGACATTTCGGCAACCGGGGATCCCAAGGAGCAGGGATATCCAGGTCCTTGTCTCCCGAAACCCCGAGTCGCGAAATCACGAAATTGTGATTCGACCTAAACCATCGATCACAGGGACTATTGTGAGTCGTTGATCGAACGCCAAGGAATTTTCGCATTTCAACATTTCGGCATTTTGGCATTTCGGCAACCAGGATTCCAAGGAGCAGCGACATCCCTTTTACCCAGATTTCGCGAAACGCGAAAACCCGAAGGAATAGGTGCTGGGAGATTTCGGCATTTCGGCAGCCAGGGGTTCGAAGGATGAAGGGATGGGACACTTGACTTGTGAAGTCCCGGTACATGATATTTCCTCATTTCGACAACCGAGGATTCGAAGGATGAAGGGACAGGATGCTTGACTTGTGAAGTCCCGGTCCATGATATTTCAACATTTTGGTGATCGGGGATCCAAAAGACGAAGGGACGGGATGCTTGACTTGTGAAGTCCTGGTCCATGATATTTTGGCATTTCGGCAACCGGGGATTCCAAAGAGAAAGGATATCCCTTGCACCTTGATTTCACGAAACGCAAAACGCGAAGGAATATCCCGAATCATTTGTGGGGGACCTATGTGTTCGTTCGAAGGGTTCCAGTTTGGAACTAGAAGATCCATTTTAGCTCTGGAACCAGAATATCCTGACTAGGAGGTCACACAACCCTTAAGGGGGATAGGGGGGTTTTCATCAGGTGGTATCAGAGCATAAGGTTTTCATCTGTAGACTTCAGGTGAAGGAGGAAAAGAAGGAGACAGAGAACTCAGAGTTGTACTCTGTGTGTGACAGATAGTCGACATAATGCCGCCAAGAAGATGAGAGTCACCTTTAGCCAACCGTGATGTAGAGAGGGAGATGCGAGAGCTTCGTGCCCGATTAGAAACAATGGAAGAAGAATAGAGAAGAGAACCTAACGTTGGAGATGTCATTGATGCATAAAGTGAAGAGGTTGAGGTTGAAGAAGCTGCAGGAGAGGATGCTGCAGAAGAACATTTGTTGAGAGAAGTTGCCAGATTGGGAGGCTGAGCTAAGATAGAGGTCCCCATGTATGAGGGAAACCTAGATGCTGAAGAACTGTTGGACTAGATAAGGTCCATGGACAAACACTTCGACTATGAAGATGTCGATGAGGAGAAGAAGGTGCAGCAGGCAGTCACCAGGCTAAAAGGGCATGCAACACTGTGGTGGGATGAATTGCAGGCTGAGAGGAGAAGTAAAGGAAAATAGAGGATAAAGAGTTGGGATAGGATGGTAGCCAAACTGAAGGCTAAGTTCATACCCAAACACTACCATTTCAATCTGTTCAGGAAGCTACAGAACCTGAGACAGAAAGGGATGACAGTCAAGGAGTACACCGAGGAGTTCTACCAGCTGAACATCACAACTGGAAAAAGGGAGAGAGACGAAGAAAGAGTCACCAGATATATAAATGGCTTGAGATATTAAATCCAGGATGAGCTTAGCATGATGCCAGTGAGGACTGTGGAAGATGCTTCTCAGTTTGCGCTGAAGGCAGAGGAGAAGATGGCCAGAAAATAGAACCAGCAAGGAAGAGGTTACGACTCAGTCCTAAGAAAAAGTAAGGGATTTAACCGTGATAGAGCACATCAGTCTAAGGATGAGGCTGATAAACCACACAATCACTCGAAACGAGGAGGAAGTTCATGAGGAATACAAAATGGTGGAAGAAACTCATCTAGAGGAAGAGGCAAAGGACGAGTAAGGTGCTATAACTGTGGAAAGATAGGGCACATGTCTTGGGAATGTCTCGAGAAGAAGAAGGAAGGAGGAAAAGATCACATTTCAGAAGCACGGTGAAGAGATGTTGAAGCAGAAGGAGGAGAGGATGGAGCATCCCTGATGTTGAGAAAATTTCTCTTAAAACCATAGGCAAAAATTGAGAAGTCAGTGCAGAGAAACAATCTCTTCAGGACATCTTGCAAGACTAAGGATAAAGTATGCAAGGTGATCATTGACAGTGGGAGTACTGACAACCTAGTATCCAAAAAGATGGTGGAGAAATTGGAGCTGGAGACAACTGCACATCCAAGGCCATACAAAGTCTCATGGGTGCAAAAAGGACACCGGGTAATGATCACTAAACAATGCTTGGTTGAAATTAAAATAGGAGGATATAAAGATGAAATACCATGTGATGTAATTCCCATGGACATATGCCACATTTTGTTGGGAAGACCATGGCAGTTTGACATAAATGTCATTCACGATGGAAGGAAGAATAAATATACATTGGAGAAGAATGGTAGGATGCATATGTTGTTGCCAATGGAGGAGAAGAGAGTGAAAGAGGAAGCCACCACAAGCATACTTCTCATGAGTGGGAAGGAACCCCTGAAAGAAGTCAAGGAAGAATAGGAGATGTAGTTCACTTTGGTGAGGAAGCCCAAAGTTATCCTTACGAGTAAATCAATGGATGATTTACCTGAAGAAGTTCAGGAGATGCTGGATAATTTTGTTGATATAGTGGTGGATGAGTTGCCAAACTCATTGCCACCCATCAAGAGTATCAGTCATCATATCGACTTGATACCAGGAGCAAGCCTGCCAAACAAAGAAGCATACAGATTAACACCTTGAGAGAATGAGGAGGTGAGGAACCAAGTCCAAGAGTTGTTGGATAAGGGTTTAGTCAGAGAAAGTTTGAGCCCATGCGCAATACCAACTGTGTTAAGCCCAAATAAAGATGGAGGATGGAGAATGTGCACAGACTTGAGAGCCATCAACAAGATCACCATCAGGAACATATTTCCTTTACCAAGAATGGATGACTTAATGGATTGCTTAAGTGGAGAAAATTTATTTTCTAAGATAGATCTGAAAAGTGGATATCACGAGATCAGGATGAGAGAAGGTGATGAATGGAAAACATCCTTTAAGATGAATGAAGGTCTGTATGAGTGGATAGTTATTCCATTTGGCTTAACGAATGCCTCGAGCAATTTTATGAGGTTAATGAACGAAATTCTAAAAGATTTCATTGGTAAGTTCGTGGTTGTCTATATGGACGATATACTAATTTTTAGCAAGACTAAAGAGGAGCATTTGAGGCACCTAACGCTAGTAATGAGGAGGCTACAATAGGAGAAGATACGGATCAATCTGAAGAAGTCCTCTTTTATTAAGGCAGAGCTCATTTACTTGGGTTTTGTGATATCTTCGAATGAATTGACAATGGATCTAGAAAAGGTGAAAGCAATCAGGGAATGACTTTCACGAAGGAGCATGTTCGAAGTAAGGAGATTTCATGGTTTAGCAAGTTTCTACAGAAATTTCATTAGAGACTTCAGTGGAATTTGTGCACCAATAATGGATACAGTGAAGAAGTGGCACAAGTATTTTAAATGGACAGAGGAGGCTGAAAGGAGCTTCAATATACTAAAGGAGAAGATAATAGAATGACCAATTCCGATCTTGCCAAATTTTGGGAAGACATTTCAGGTAAGATGTGACGCAAGTGGAGTTGTGATAGGAGCAGTTTTGAGTCAGGATAACTGACATGTTGCCTATTTCAGTGAAAAGATGAATGAGACTAAGAGAAAATACTCCACATATGACAAGGAGTTCTATGCCATAATTCAAGCATTGAAGAAATGGAGGCATTATCTTGTCCCACAAGAGTTTGTCTTGTACAACGATAACCAAGATTTACAATTCATAACCCAACAAGAAAAAATGAATCAGAGGCATGCAAAATGGGTTGAATTTCTGCAAAATTTTACTTTTGTCATAAAACATATTGCTGGGAATGCTAACAAATTTGTTGATGCGTTAAACAAGAGATGTTTAATTCTGCAAGAATTCCAGGTGGAGACCTTGGGGTTTGAACACCTTAAGGATATGTATTGTGATGATACATATTTCAAGGAGGCCTACGAAGAATGTACGACCCATGTACTGAGAGATAGAAGTCAGTGGACATAGTATATGGTTCAGGAAGGATTGTTGTTAGAGGAAATCAATTGTGCATACCAAGATGCTCAATGAAGGACAATCTTCTGAAGGAGAAGCATAGTGGAGGATTGGTTGGACATTTTGGCCATGATAAAATGTTTGCATAGTTAAGTAGTTCATACTATTGGCCAGGTATGAGAAAAAAGGTGATAAATTTTGTGAACAGATGTAGGATCTGCCAACATGCAAAGGGGAAAAGACAGAACACTGGGTTGTATCAACCATTTCCAATACCAGAGAGGCCTTGGGATGCAATAAGCATGGATTTCATGTTGGGATTTCCAAGAACACAAAGTGGACTCGATTCCATATTTGTGGTGGTGGATAGGCTTTCAAAGATAACACATTTCATCCCATTCCAGAAGACCAGTGATGCAACACGTGTTGCAAATCTGTTTTTCAGAGAAGTTGTGAAACTTCACGGTCTACCCAGGAGCATTGTCTCAGAAAGAGACACAAAATTTGTTGGTCACTTTTGGAGGACGTTGTGGAAGAATATGGGGACAAATTTGTCCTTCAGCTCAGCTTATCACCCTCAGACAGATGGGTAGACTGAGGTGGTAAATAGAATTTTGGGAAACTTATTGAGAAGTCTGGTTATTGAACACCATAACCAGTGGGATCAGATTCTGCCACAAGCATAATTTGCATACAATGACTCACCAAACAAAAGCACTAGAAGGATCCCATTCCAAATACTCTATGGAATGCAACCCAGGGGAGTGTCTCAGTTAAGAGACTTGGAACATGGAGAGATCAGAAGTGCTGGAGTAGAGGATTTTGCTACTGAAATACAAAAACTCCATAGTCGGATCAAAGAACAATTACAGAGTTCTAACTAGAAATACAAGCACAGAATTGATCAGCATCGCATGGAACTTCAATTTGAAGTGGGAGATTAGGTCTTAGCACATATCAGGAAGGAAAGGTTCCCTAGGGGAACATATAACAAATTGAAGATGAAGAAGATAGGACCCTATAAGATCATGAGGAAGTTTGATGCAAATGCCTATGAGATCGAGCTGCCATATGGTGTGGGAATTTCAGCCGTATTCAATGTCTCATACCTGTATCCTTACAAGAAAGACGACACATACGGATCATAAGATCAAGGAAAGATTCAGTGGGAGAAGCAGATGCCTGTGGCAGAGAAGCTACAGATGGAGAAGATTATGGATCAGAGGATTGGTAAGAAGACTAGGAGGAAGACTTATTTTGAGTATCTGGTCAAATGGAAGGGATGCCCAATAGAAGATGCCAGTTGAGAAAATGAAGCCACTATCCAGAAGGAGGATAAGTTAGTAGAGGAGCTCATGGACAGGAGTCCATGAATTTTTGTCAAGGGGAGTATGATGCAGGAGCATCATTGGCAAGCGCACAGAGGTGGGACCACTCAACACGTGAGAGTTCTTCCAGAACTTCAACGTAGGCAGTTACAACCAATTTTGGAATCTGCCTGCACTCAGTGTCGAAATTTACCTTTGGAGGCACGCTTGAACCAGTGCCAAATTTTACCCTTTGAGGCAAGTTTTGAAATTGTAAACAGAGAAGGAGTTTCCACTTCGGCTCTGGAATGAAACTGAACTAAGATAGCGTAGGATGAAGTTTAGAGTAGGAAAGTAGCCAAGGGAAACCCTAGAAACATTCTTGAGTTATGTAGAAGTTTGTACGCCTAGTTAGAGAGAGCTGTAATACAAAGAGAAATTAGTTGTAAGAGAGAACTGCGAGTTAGCAGGAGATCTCAGTTTTTGAGTTTATGTAATTTCGAATGTATTATGTAGCCAGTGGGCACTTCTGAATATAACATAATGGAAAATTGACCCAAATGTATGGTGTGTAGACTATATGCATTTTCCTGTCATTTTCTGTTTTCATGAACAAGTGGATGGAACTGTGAGTTTTTCCAGTTTCAATTGTTTCTCTTCATGAGAAGCTCTGCAAGGTGTGCATCGAGCCAAAGAGGAACGTAAAGGAATCAGGAGGAATTTATCTGTGAGAAATACCGTGGATCTAAGTTATCAAAATCCCTCAGATGCAAGGAGTGTGGGAGAAATCAAAGTCTGAGCCAGACAAAGCTCAAGAGGAATAACACTTCAGAAAGTGTTATCGAGACCTAGGAACTCATTCCCTAGAAGAAGCGAAGACTGAGTCCTCGAAGACTTAGAAAATATTCTAAGTCTAAAGCGAGTAAAAGATCAGGAGGAAAAACACCGTCGAGCGTTGGATCGCGGTGGAAAATTCCGCAGATCATCCGATTTGAGGAAGGAGCGTAGGATTTAATGCTACGTAGATCTAGGAATCTGAACGAACGGTGGAAAGTCCTCGAGGGGAAACACCGAAACCTCGCAAGTTGTTGGATAAGGTGGTGCTGCGAGGAGGTTAGCCGTGAGGGCTTCTTGACGTCCAAAAGCTCAGGAGGAATAGTGATTGTTGATCTCAGATAGATCTGGACCATTGGTCCATTTCGCGATTTCGGGTACCACGAGTTGGAAAGATAGATATCCTTGTCTTTCAAAACCCTGAATCCTGAAATTGCAAAATCGCGATTCGACATGAAATGTCGATCACAGGAAGATCTGGACTATTGGTCCATTTCGTGACTTCAGGTACCACGAGGTGGAAGGACAGAGATCCTTATCTTTCAAAACCCCGAATCATGAAATCGTGATTCGACGTGAACCATTGATCACAGGAAGATCTAGACGGTTGGTCCATTTCACGACTTTGGGTACCGTGAGTTGGAGGAACATAAATCCTTGTCTTTTAAAACCCTGAATCATGAAATTGTGAAATCACAATTCGACCTGAACTATTGATCACAAGGATCATTGTGAGTCGTTGATCGAATGCCAAGGAATTTTGGCATTTTGGAAACTAGGGATCCCAAGGAGCAGGGATATCTAGGTCCTTGTCTCTCGAAACCCTGAATCGTGAAATCATGATTTGACCTGAACCGTCGATCATAGGGACTATTGTGAGTCATTGATCGAATGCCAAGGCATTTTGACATTTTGGCATTTCGGCATTTCGGTAATCGGGATTCCAAGGAGTAGCGACATCCCTTGTACCCAGATCTCATGAAACACGAAAACCCGAAGGAATAGGTGCTGGGACATTTAGGCATTTCAGCAGCTGGGGGTTCAAAGGATGAAGGGACGAGACGCTTGACTTGTGAAGTCCCGGTCCACGATATTTTGGCATTTTGTGGACCAAGGATCCGAAGGACGAAGGGACGGGACGCTTGACTTGTGAAGTCATGGTCCATGATATTTTGGCATTTCGGCTACCGAGGATCTGAAGGATGAAGGGACGAGATGCTTGACTTGTGAAGTCCTGGTCCACGATATTTCGGCATTTTGGCAACCAGGGATTCCAAAGAGCAGGGATATCCCTTGCACCTTGATTTCGTGAAACGTGAAACCCGAAGGAATATCCTGAATCATTTGTGGGGGACCTGTGTGTTCGTTCGAAGGGTTCCAGTTTGGAACCAGAAGAGCCATTTCAACTCCGGAACCAGAAGATCCTGACTGGGAGGTCGCGCAACCCTTAAGGGGGATAGGGGGGTTTGCATCAATTAAGTTTTTCTTTTTACGTGTTTTATATTTATGCTTTATAATTTTTGTATTAGTTTCATTTTATTAATGTTTGATTTTATTTATTTATGTGTTTTTTTTAATATTTTTTTTATTACTTTGTTTTAACTATATAGTTTTGTTTTTATGTATGATTTATTTTGTTTTTATGGTTTTTTTTTTGTTATATTATATGTTTTTTAATTTTTTGTGTTATGTTTATTCTATTTGGTTTTTAATTTTTTATATGTTTTTTTATCAAATGTTTTATATTAATTAATGTTTAATGTTGTTTTATTTTAATGTTTAACACTAACCTAAATTAACCTAAATACTAACTTAATTATTAGTTAGTTAATTAATTAATTAATTACTAACAAGATTAACCTAGCTTATTAATCTAACTACATTAATTTAATTAATATTGTTTTATTACACTAATTAATCTTAAAAATTTCCACTAATCATTTATTATTAACCTAATGTTTTCTATCCTAAGTTTGTTTATTCAGGGATGAGTGGCGGGAGAGACGTACTCAATGGGTCAAAAGGACAAGGGAGTGAGAGCGCAGCGGTGGATGAAGGATGCAACAGGGTGATGGAGGATCAGGCGAAACAAATGGAGAGGAAAATGGAATCAATCGAGCCAGATGTCTTCATCACGGAAGAAACGCTAAATCAGCAGTCGAAGAATCGAGTTACCTATGATTATAGGTCCCCAATAGGAGCAAAGGGCCATCAAAAGGGGACCTTGCGACATCAAGTCTTTGGTTGTAATCTCCACTTTCATTTTAATATGATACAATGATATGTTTCTTTCCCATAAAACTAGTCTTGTTTTGATCATTGAGATTTATGTGATGAGGATTTTCATCAATGTTCGGAAAAACCACAGTATTGCGAATGAATTGTCGATGTTTCAGATCCAGATCAGGATCCATCTTTAGGACAAAAAGCCTGGATTATAATTGAAGAGTGAAGCGTAATATAAATACTAAGGGGAAGGAGGAAAGCCTAAGGGTCGACTGTAGAGAACCCTAATTTTAATTAATTTAATTTAAGTTATTTCAAAATTTTAGTTTGTTTTTAGGTTTTAATTTAATTTTAAATTTTCTTCTTAGTTAAATAAAAGGTTTAGTAATTATAAGGTTTAGATTTTTTCAAAAAGTTTTAAATGTTTTAAGGAGATTTGAGTTATTATTATATCATAAGTTTTGTTTTTATTAAAAGATTTTAATTTTTTATTTAGAATAATTTAATGATTTAGATTAAATTTTTTTAAGGATTGTATTAATGTTTTGGGTTTAGTTAATAACTATGGTGTTAGAAAGATTTTTAGATTTTTTTTTTTAAATTTAAATTTTTTTGAGTTAAAAGTGTTTTTAATTTGAAAATAGGGTTTTCTATAAGGTTGATTACTTAGTTTTTATTTCTTTTTTATTAAGGGGAGCCAATTTTCATTTAGTTCTAGGCCATTATCCCTATTGAGGTTGCTTGGATTTCTTTGGATTTCAATGACTTCCCTAATGCGACGTTTAAATAGGTGATCTTCTTTTGCTAAAATTTTTGTCTCTTCTAGGCGCACATGGTGTTAGAAAAACATTTCCTGAAAACAAAACACCATGTGTGCCTAGAAGAGACAAAAAATTTAGCAAAAGAAGATCACATATTTAAACATCGCATTAGGGAAGCCATTGAAATCCAACGAAATCCAAGCAACCTCAATAGGGATAATGGCCTAGAAATAAATGAAAATTGGTTCCCCTTAATAAAAAGGAAATAATAACTAAGTAATCAACCTTACAGAAAACCCTATTTTCAAATTAAAAACACTTTTAACTCAATTTTTTTTTTTTTTTTTTTTTAATTCTAAATTTTTTTCTAACACCACAGTTATTAACTAAACCCAAAACATTAATACAATCCTTAAATTGTTTTAATCTAAATCATTAAATTATTCTAAATAAAAAATTAAAATCTTTTAATAAAAACAAAACTTATGATATAATAATAACTCAAATCTCCTAAAAACATTTAAAACTTTTTGAAAAAATCTAAACCTTATAATTACTAAACCTTTTATTTAAATAAGAAGAAAATTTAAAATTAAATTAAATACTAAAAACAAACAATTTTTTTGAAATAACTTAAATTAAATTAATTAAAATTAGGGTTCTCTCCAGCCGACCCTTAGGCTTTCCTCCTTCCCCTTAGTATTTATATTATGCTTCACTCTTCAATTATAATCTAGGCTTCTTGTCCTGGAGATAGATCCATATCTGGATCTGAAACATCGACAATTCATTTGCAATAGTCTTATTTTATTGTATGACTCCTTGATCACATGCACAGGTTCTTGTTGAGTATATTATATTGCTTTCACTTTGGTTGGATTGTGTTCCCTTGCAGGTTCAATATCTTTGGAGCATTGGAACAGATCTAGGAGGGCAATGGCAAGAAGAAACAACATTTAAATGATATGTTGTCTATCTATTTTTAACTAGTAAACTCAATATTTAGAGCTTAGGGAAAGTCTTATATTATGTTTTGTTATGTTCTAGTTCTGGGTGGATCTAGGGAGATCTGTTTATATCTGCATTTACCGATTAATCCTTAAACAAAAGGATGCTATAGAAGGTTCATAAAAGGATTTTCCAAGATTGGTTGTTCAATCACTTCCCTTCAGAAAAAGGGGGTTAAATTCACTTGGACATCAGATTGTGAAGAAATATTTCAGGAACTGAAATACCTTCTGACCCATGCACCCGTGCTGAAGATTGTAGACCCTGATAATGACTTCCTCGTGTGCACATATTCCTATAAGGAAGGACTCAGAGGAGTCCTTATGCAAGAAGGGCATGCAATTTGCTACGAATCCAGAAAATTGAATGAACATGAAATCAACTATGTGACTCATGATCTAGAGTTGGCCGCCATAGTGCATGATTTCAAAATGTGGAGGCATTACCTCCTGGACAGGAGGTTTGTACTTATGACAGACCATTGTGGGTTGAGGCACCTATTTGATAAAACAAAGCTCAATGTTAGCAAGCTAGGTGGATGGCTCTCCTTAGTGAGTTTGATTTCGAAATCAAACACATCAAAGGAAAGGAGAATATGGTAGTTGATGCACTTAGCATAAGTGTAAAAATGATTCACCTGGCAGTGGTAAGCACCTGTGAAACGGATGTTGGGGAGAGAGTTAAGAATGCACAAGAAAGAGATACATTCTTCAAGACTGTGACATCCTACCTAAAGCAAGAGCCCATAGGGATAAAATATGAAGGCTATGAGATGCTTGATGAAGGCCTGCTTACTTACAGAAACATATTGTATATCCCAAGTTGTGATGACTTTAAGAGGTTAATAATGGATGAACTACACAAGAGACCATATACTAGTCATCCAGTTTATCAGAATATGATTACGACCACTAGAAAACAATTCTATTGGCTTGGATTGAAAAAGGACATAGTTGACTATCTAGCTAAGTGTCTAGAATGGCAGCAAGTTAAGGCAGAACACCGACACCCAACATGGTTCTTACAACCTCTACCAATTCAAGAATGGAAGTGGGAAACCATTTCATGGATTTCATCACCGGATTACCAAAATCGACCAAGCAGAATGACGCCATCATGGTAGTGGTGGAAAAATTAAGCAAGTCTGCTCACTTCATTTCTTTCAAGTCAACTTGCAAGGCAATAGATATTGCCAACATCTTCATGAAGGATATATTTAGACTGCATGGCATGCCTAGGGAGATTGTATCTGACTGAGATGCAAAATTCACTTCAATCTTTTGGAAATCCTTGATGGTGGGTTTTGAGACTAAATTGTTGTTTAGTACAGCCTATCACCCTCAAACTGATGGACAGACAGAAAGAGTAAACCAAATATTAGAATAAATGTTAAGGATGCATGTGATGCATTAGCCTAAGAAGTGGGAAGACTACCTTCCATTGGTAGAATTTTCCTATAACAACGGTTATCAAGAGTCATTGAAGATGAGCCCTTTTGAAGCTCTCTATGGTAGACAGTGCAAGATTCCCATCAGTTGGAGTATTCCAGTGAATAGAATTACAATCAGACTGGACATGCTAAAATAGATGGAACAACAAGTGATTCAAATAAAGCAAAACCTGAAATTTGCTTAGGATAGACAAAAGAGTTATGTTGATAGAAAGAGAACTCCCAGAGAGTTCGAGATAGGAGACCATGTCTATCTCAGAGTTAAGCCTTGGAAGAGTCCCCTGAGAATGGGAGCTTGCACCAAGCTAGCACCCTAGTATTGTGGACCCTTTGAAATATTAGATAGAGTGGGACCTATATCCTATAGGTTGGCACTCCTTCCCACAGTGAAGGCACATAATGTTTTCCATGTATCATTATTAAAGAAATATGTACATGATTCTAATCATATAATTGATTGGTCTGTGATTCAGGTGGAGCCGGAGGGAGAATTTCTGCTAGAACCTCAATGCATATTAGATAGGAAGGAAACCTCACTCATGAACTGAACCATTGCAGATGTCAAGGTGCAGTGGAAACACTTTGGCCCAAATGAGGCTACGTGGGAAATGGAGGATGTCATGAGACAAAAATATCCATTTTTGTTTACCTCTATATATACAGAGCACATTGACAGATAGAACATTGAGGACGATGTTCCTTTAAGGGGGAGGGGATTGTAACACCCATGATTCCCCTCAATATGTGTGAATTTTTTATTTGATGAACCTTTGTATAAAAGGTCAATGAATGTAAATTTCTGTGATTAATAAAGAATGG
>SNQJ01S0229619.1:0-14344 GCA_010110895.2 Picea sitchensis
AGTAGGTTCTTTCCATGTTTGCATGAGAAAAAGGGTTTTAGGTTCGGGGTGGTAGATTAAAAGTGATTTCTTAAGGGTCATGATCTGCATGCAAGTTTAAGCCCTAGCTTGTTAGTCCGTAGGGTATTATTTCCCAACAACAAGGATACTTCATGGTAGGGGTCAAGGTAGGGGGAGATCACACAACTCCTCTTCGCGAAGGTTTAAACAAGGTTTTCTAACCATCTAGCATGGAGGCAACTAGAAGCATGGAGGGCAAGATGTAGACTTATGTGGACTTAGTGGAACTTTCGACAGGTGTTGTGAGTGAACTTGGGGTGGTGTGCACAGAGGGTTTTGTGGGTTCGGGGGATTTTCTATCAGTTGAGCCAGGTTCAGGGTTTTCTCCCACGCATTCTCTGTCATTTTCTGATGGGTTGGAATACTCTGTGGGTTTGGATGTCAATTCCACAAGGAACGACTTCGGGGTTGTGAGGCTTGATTTGGAGTTATTCCCAACCTTGGGGACTCTCGGTTCGGGTGGAAATGGCCCCAAAATTGCAGAACTTGTCGAGGGGGGAAGTTGGGAGTCTTCCCCAAAGACATCATTAGGGATTAGTAATAACACAATGTTTTCTCCGTCATATGTTCTTCATGATGTGGACAATAACCTTGGAGGTGTGGTGAAGGATGTGGGTGTTTCCACAGGGATTGAAGTGAAAGGCAGGAAGGGCACGGTGCATGAACCCTCATTAGGGAACCCATTGATCTACAACACAGTTACGAAAAAAATTTCAAAGGGATAGAAGGGTGTTGAGGGTAGGAAAACCTCTTCGCACAAAGGAAGTCAGTGTGCTCGTGACATGAAATGCTTTGAACGACTGGTTTTTGGGGATGATATAGATATGGACATGGTGGTGGAATTTTCGGAAGAGGTAGTGGTCGACAGAGTTAGGGGGAAAAACTCGGTATGGCCTTCTTGAGGGAATGCGTAAATTCAAATTGGTTGAGAGATATTTCAAAGATGCCACACATCCGACTTCTAAAAGAGGTTGGTTTGCTTTTATTTTCGCTTCCAGGGAGGATGTAAACTAGGTTTTGTTGAAGGTGTGGAGTATGGCAGGGACGCCTATTGTGCTCAAAAGGTGGACTCCGACCTTTGATGCCAAAAAGGAGCAGGTGGATGAGGAACACATATGTGTTCATTTGTCTGGTCTTCCTATGCAGTTCTGGAATTCGGTCAGTTTTGCAGCGATTGGGAATATGCTGGGTAGTTTCATTCAAGCGGACATGTCTTTTAAAGAGTCATGTCATATGTCGGTGGCTAGGATTCTGGTGCAGTTAGATCTTCGACCAGGTCTTCTGCAAGAATTGATCATTGAATCATCGTCTGGGTCTTTTGTTCAAACCTTAGACTATGAAGGTATTCCTTTCAGATGTCACGGGTGTCATGTTTATGGTCACGGTGTTGCGGACTGCACTTTAACATTCAAAGGAAAATCATGTTTCATTAAGGGAGATGTGCAACCACTAAAACATTAAAGATCGTCTTCGGATGTAAGATTGGAGGATGGTGGTTTTGAGGCGGCAACAGAGGCCCTTCCTCCTGAAAAGGAAATTTCGGGGTTCCCCACTTCCCCGATGGAAAAATGCTCGACCCCTCTTGTTGTGGAATCAAAAAAGTCTTTTCTTCTAGCTGCAAAGGCTAGCCATCGGGCACTAGATTTATCGGATAAGTGGTCTCTCGACAACTTTTCGTCTATATTTTCTTCCTTATCTGATTCTATGGTTGTGGATGGAGTTTTGGGCGTTGATGGTTTTGTTCCTCTTTGGGTTTTGAAGGGGCATTCTCCTGCGATCCTAGCTCCAATCCCTTGTCTTATTACCTCTAGTGGTGATTATTATCCTCCTCCTTTAGTCTCGTCAATGGCCTCAAAGTTGGGATCGTCGATTTCCAGTGCTCTTTTGTCATGTTTGGCTTCTTCCTAGGATACTTCGGTCACTTTGGCGAAAGTATGGGGTTCTGGTCCCAATTTAACCGGGGTGTCTATTGGCTTACTATCCCCCTCTTTTTGTCCTCAGGTCTCCCCTGGTACTAATCCTACTATGTGTTACCGTGTCGATATCCATTAAATCAACCTCAGATGACAACAGGGTTCGTTATACACTTCAGAATAGATCCATTATCAAATAGGATTGTTCAGTGGGTGGGGAGGATGCATAGGGGGGGCGTGGCCTGGGGAATTTTCCCCGAGCTACATTGTCTAGAAAAGGTCGAGGTAAAAAGTCTCACCTTTTCTTGGCCCAAGATCGAGGCAGGATTGATTTGGCCTTGGGTAGGAAATCTTCCATTGAATGGGCGCTTAGAGCAAAGAAAACCCAAGGGGAGATTACCTCATGAAAATTATGTCCTTCAATTGCCATGGGTTGGCAAACCCGTCAAAAAAATCATCCTTAAGGAGATTGGTGGATTTAATTTCTCTGGAGGTTATTTTTCTACAAGAAACCTTGGGGGTCAGTGAATCAGTGGTATCGATACTTGAATCCTTTCTACCTGGTTGGGATTTTGCAGCAGCAAATGCTAAGGGTCGTTCTGGTGGTTTAGCTATTGGGTGGTTATTAAAGAAGTGTAACTTTGAAAGTGTTTGGGGATTTGAGTCAGGGATTGGTTTGAACTTTTTCTTAACAGATCTGGGTCACTCTATGACTATTATAAATATCTATGGACCCTATTTGGATAGACACAGATATTGGAACTCCATTACTAAGTGCACTTGGTTTAGTGAGAGAGATGTAATTATCGGTGGTTACTTCAATTTCTCTTTCGGGGTAGCAGAGGTTTGGTGCACTCGAGCTGTACCGGACCCATTAACCAACTATTTTTAAAAAAAAATTGGATCCATATGGACTGATTGATGTCGAGCCCTCGAAACAGAATCCAACTTCGCGAAATAGAAGGGTGGGTGATGACAGGGTGGAAAAGCATCTAGATCGGTTTTTAGTGGCGGAGGGTTTGATTGAGTCTTTGGCACTATTCAAACAATGGGTTTTGTGTGGTGGTGAATATGATCATAGTCCGATCGTGATGGAGTTATGGGGTAGGGGAAGGAGATCCCCTAGCCCATTTAATCTTTTGAGGGTTGGTTATCAGATCCAGATTACCAAGCTTTATTTAAGGGCCTGTGGACTCTAGTTTCCATTGATCAACAATCTCCAACGACTGTACAGTTTGTGAGGAACTTAAAGAGGATCAAACAAGCAACTCTTAATTGGGTCCATGAAAAAAAGATTAAAGAGGAACAAGAATTATGTCTCATTGAACAATCCCTTCAGGAGATGCTCGAAGGTTATGGGAAGGGGTTTCATACCCAAGTTGATAAGGAGAATCTAGTTAATTTGGAAAAAAGGCGAAGATCTTTATTGTAGGAAAAAGAAGCTATGTGGAGGTTAAAGAGTCATTTTATCTGGCTTTCTTGTGGGGATGAAAACACAAAATTATTTCAAGCATTCACCAAAAGTGTGAAGAACTAAATAGTGGCACATTACCCCTTAATTAGGGAATATTACATTAGTAATGTTATTTTATTTATGTCGTCTTGGGTCCATTAGTTGTAATTGTACCTCCTAGTATCCTATATATACCAAGGAGACCTTTTCATTTGGAATCATCTTGATTTGGAAATTTATGTGGTGTATAAGGAGGTTGCCCCCTCAAAGAGACTTATTATCTGAAATTCTCTCTTTTTCAAGGCGTTGAGTACTTATTCTAAGGTTTTTCTATGCTATCTTGATATTTGGTTCCTAAAATTTGGTATCAGAGAACAAGGTCTTGGGGTTTCGCTGCTACACCTGAGACACCTTGGAATTTTCGCTATAACTTTTTTTCTATGGAATTTCATAAGGAACCCCTTGGAGGATATTTATCAGACGGATCAAGGTACATGCGGTAAAAATTTCATCTCCTGAGACCTTATGCTTTCGGAGATATATCCTATGTAAGATAGGGTTCTGAAATCATCCCTAATTTGGTCATCTCGGAATTTTCGCTATAAAAAATTTCCTGTAAAATTTCAGACCTTGAAATCCTGAGGATATTCACAGAAATTATTAAGATATTTGTGATAAAAATGTCAGCTTCTGGGTCATCCTACTTTTGTAGATACACCCTGTGCAAAATAAGGTATCTGACTAGTCATATTAACTAGTCTCAAACAGGTCTTCCAGGTAAAATAGTGACATCTTCTTCAGTTAGTATCCAAATTAAGTGAGACCAGTTGCATTGGATAGTGGAAAATCTGCAATATTTCTGGTACAATTTTCAGAATCAAATATCAGATATTGTGATTTTGGAACGCTTTACAAGTACGTTGTCCTAGAAGGGAAAAAAAACCAGCAAGGTGTGGGGAAGTTACCATAAATTCCACTTGACACATCCAATTTTGATCAGACTTATGGAATTGCAAAGAAGACATATCAAAGAACTACAAAAATAAATTTTCAGACCCAGAAGGGTCAAAATTTTAGAGATATAGCAGAAGAAATATCGTCTAGCAGAACCACCTCGAAATCAAGGTTTAAAAGTGATACTTGGCCAACATGCCACCAAAAAAGGGAACTTATACACCAATTAAAACTTCAAACAGTCCTACTTGGACTCTTAATGAAGGTGAAGAAATGCGCAGAGACATAAATGATTTACAAAAGAAGACAGTAACAAAAGATGAACTACAAGGAATGATGGATTCAACTGAAGCTAAGTTGGAGGCAATAATGGATACTAAGATGGAGGGTTTAAAAAGGGAGATCATGGAAGGATTGAAAAAATTTCTAATAGAGAGGACACCTGAAAGTGAAAATGTATCCCATGAAATTCATGATGGGGACACAAGGAAGATGAATCAATAATGGAGAAACTCCAACTTTGGGTTGAAGACCTACCACTTTCCTAAGATCGATATGAAGAAGTTTGATGGCAAGGATCCAATCACATAGATACTTCAGATGGAGCAATTATTTGATCTACATGATGTGCCGCATACACAAAAGGTACGAATTTCTTCTATATATTTAGAACCCAATCAATTTGTGTGCTATCGATGGCTTTGTTCTCGCAAATCACTCGTCACTTGGACAATTTTCACGGAAGAAATGATAGCACACTATGAGGATACAAAGAGCAATACCTTCTTTAGCCAATCGATAAATCTCAAGAAAAAGGGTCCAGTTGCAGAGCACATTGAGAACTTCCAAAGATTGAATATAAAGGTAATGGAAAATCCAGATGAGCACATGATTGACGTATTCATAGAAACTTTAAAGGATAACATTCAACATGAGGTTTACCTTTGGGAACCCAAATCATTGGAGAATGCATTAAGGGTGGCAAGAAATGTTGAAAGTAAAAATATGGCTATGGCTACTAGAAGGACCATTCCTAACATCTATCGAGAGAATAATGTTCCTTCTTCTAAAACACCTCAACCTACAAGGTTGACACCTCAACAACTGGAGGAAAGAAAAGAAAAAGGTTTATGCTTTAATTGTGATATCAAGTACAGTAAGGGACATGAGTGTGGTGAGAAGAAATTATTCTACATAGATTGTGAAGAGGAAGAAGAACAAGAACCATCTCAAGATGAAAACGTAGAAGCGATTTCTTCTAAAGAGTTGACTCCCACGATATCATGTAATTCATTCGCTGGAATTAGCACTCCTCAAACCCTCAAGATCGAAGGATATATCAAAAAGAAAAAGGTAATAGTTCTAATTGATTCTAGTAGTACTCATAATTTCATTCACTATAAATTAGCCAAATCTCTCAATTGCTTTGTATATCCAACGTTGGAGTTTCAAATAATAATTGTAGAAGGAGGAACTATCAATTTCTCAGGAAAATGCAATAAGATCAATCTTACTATGGGGGAATATGTAATGAATAGTCCAATGATTGTTATACCCATGGGTGGTGTTGATGCCATACTAGGAATCCAATGGTTACAATTATTAGGAACAATGGCTTTTAATTTTCAAGAACATTTCATGAAATTTTCGTTGGAAGGAAAATAAATAGAGTTAAGGGGTATCACAGGGAAACCTAGTAAGGTGATAAGCTCTAATGTCATGAAAAAATTATTGAAAAAAGGGCATCAAAGTGTAATTGCACAACTATGTTCACTAGATGTTCACACATCTAAGCCATCTATTCCCCTAGATCTCAAAGGGATCATTGATAAGCATTCCAAAGTGTTTGAAGATGTTCCCAAAGGTCTTCCATCCACTCAAAATCATGATCATGATATTCACCTAATTCCTGGGAGTGTTCCTCCTAACATCAGGCCTTACAGATAGCCTTATGCCCAGAAGAGTGAAATTGAGCATATGGTTGAAGAAATGTTAGAGGTTTTCATTATTAGACCTAGCCAAAGTTCTTACTCTGCACCGATGGTAATGGTACTCAAGAAAGATGGTTCATGGCGTATGTGTCCAGATTATAGAGAGCTCAACAAGATCACTATTAAAGATAAGTTTCCCATGCCCGTCATTAATGAATTGTTAGATGAACTACATGGAGCAATTTATTTCACAAAGTTTGATCTTCGTTTAGAGTATCATCAAATTAGAATGAAGAAAGCAGATATCCCAAAAAAAACATTATGAACTCATGAAGGCCATTATGAATTTTTGGTCATACCTTTTGGCCTTACAAATGCACCTCCCACATTCCAAGGGTTGATGAATACCATTTTCAATCCCTTCCTTCGAAAATGTGTTAGTATTTTTTTATGATATACTAATCTATAGCAAGTCTTGGGAGGATCATGTGCGACTTGTTGACAAGGTGATACAACTACTAAAGGAGCAACAATTATATGTCAAACCATCCAAATGTTTCTTTGGGGTGAAGGAGGTAGAGTATTTGGGTCATATTATATCTCATGAAGGTGTGAAGGTAGACCCTAACAAGATTAAGGCCATGATACACTGGTCGATTCCCAAAACATTGAAGAATCTTAGAGGATTTTTGGGTTTGACAGGCTACTACCGTAAGTTTGTTCGGAACTATGGAAGAATAGCAGCACTTTTAACGACATTAACTAAGAAGGATGCATTTTCATGGACTACAAAGGAAACTCTAGATTTCAAACAACTTAAAGAGGCAATGTGCAAAGCTCTTGCCTTGACCACACCATACTTAAAAAAAACCTTTATTGTGGAATGTGATGCATCGGGAACTGGCATTGGTGTTATTCTAATGCAAGAAGGAAGGCCCCTTACTTTTGAAAGTCGACCACTCAAGGGAAAGGACTTACACAAACCCATTTATGAGAAGGAAATGATGGCAATACTACATGCATTGAAGAAATGTCTCCCTTACCTAATAGGTAGGAACTTCAAGGTCAAAACAGATCATGATAGTCTTAAATACTTCTTGGAACGAAGATTATCTTCAGAAGAACAACAAAAATGGGTGACCAAGATATTGGGTTATGATTTTGAAATCATCTGTAAAAAAGGGAAGCAAAATGTTGTGGCAAATGCACTCTCAACAAATAATGAAGATGTTGAGGTCTTTCTCTGTGTTATCTCGATCATCCAACCCGATTGGATAATAGAAATGAGGGATGAGTGGAAGAATGACGAAAACGTGTGGACTCTCATTCAAAGGTTGCAATAGGATTCCGGTACATCAGATACATTTACATGGAAAAATTATTCACTATGGTACAAAGATCGATTATATTTCTGTAAGAACTCCCAACTCAAACAAAAGGTACTATTGGAATTGCACACCTCTTCGGTAGGAGGGCACTCAAGATTTTTGAAAACCTACCATAGGGTCAAGAAGGAATTTTTTTGGGATGGCCTTAAAACTGATGTTCAAAGGTTTGTGGTAGAATGTTTGGTTTGCCAACAAAATAAGGTGGAAACAATTAAGACCTGTTGGCCCTTGACCAAGTTTTGGAGAACCTTGGTCGTGTTTGACCATTTTTGGGACTTCGACAAGCAGGTTGAAGACGGAGCACCTAGGCGAAGCGGAGATCGCGGGATCTCGCCCCCTTTTTGCGGGTTTTTTGGGTTCAGGGCTTATGTAACGGGTATGGGATGTCGGCCCATGGGTTTACCCATGCTTAGGCTCCATTTGTAAATGTATAAATAAGTAGCTAGGCATTGTAAGAGGCATCAGATCTAAGTTGGCTTTGTGCAAGATATGTAAAGGTTACTAAGTGCGATTAGTTGTGAAGGCTATGTGCATACTATGTGTTGAGAACTTGCAGAGTTAAGTGCGAGTGATTGTAAGAAGGCTCTGTGTCGTGCCAAACTCGGGGATGGATGATTTGGCGAAGTGCACGCAGATCTCATGTCCTACGCGGAATTGGTTTTGTGGCTTTGTGCATGTAAGAAGATATAATATAAAGTATAAATATATTTATTAAGGGGCACATCTTTTCATGGATGGTCACCATATGTTCTTTATATATAAAACATTCATCATTGTAATAAGATATTCATTCATATACAATATCATCTCTTATGAAAATTCAACAGTGGTGTCTCATTTATGGGTGTCTTTGTAGAGGGTGTGTTGTACCTTTGTTTTCAATGCATCATTTTTCCAAGCCTATTTATTGTCATTAATTAATTAAAATCCAAACACTCGATACTCTTTAGGGTGAATCGATTAGCTTGAGGGGCAATACCAAAGTGTCACTTGAAGGGAGAAGTACACTTAGTGCCATGGGGGTATAGTCTAGCTTGTAACGCACTGTGTAAATTCCTCAATCAAATGGGACATTTATGTTATGTGGTTTTTTTTGCAAGTCTTTGATTTTTTAGGAGAAGCGTTTCATTGCTCTCAAGACCTCTTTGGGTGAGCATCTGAAAGGTTCATAATTAGGATTTTCTCTTTTTTCATCCATCTCCCCTCTGGGCCTTCAGCCCCTTCTTCCCATGAAATGAGGGACAACCCCTTCTTGGGTCAGTACACTCGAAAATCCCAAAAGGCAAGGAGATGAGGGGATGAAGTGTGGAAAGTGACAAGTATGATTGGGAATGGAAGAATGACTCATCAAGAGGACCTCCCAGTAGAAAACCTATCCCTAAGGGTGACCCACTTACTAGGAAGCAATGTCAACCACCAAAGTGAAACAAGGAAAAGAGCACAATGTCCAAGCAAATGTTACATAATCAAAAGCAGTGATAGATGCAACAAGCTCAAATGCCTCAAATATTGAAATGACACTCACCATAATACATGGATTGTACCTCATGGAGCAAGACCCAATGTCTTCTGAAAGCCAGCTGATGTGGTGGATAACATCGTGATGAACCTGGAGTTGTGGTGGCGAGGTGAATCTATGTTTGTGCAAATGGACACTACTGGTCAAGTTGTCTCTCGATACTCCATGTTTGCAACCTGAGGGCCTCGAGACATGATCTCCTCAATTATCCCTAGGAGTTGGAGATAACACATAGAGTTATGATTACTTCAAGGATTATAAAGGATATATTATTATGCATATTATCCTACTGGATGATGGAGACAAAACCTTTAGACAAAAATAAATGCATATGAAGCCAAGGTTAGCCCCGATCATACAAAAGGAATTGCAAAAGACGTTGGAGGCTAAAATTATCGCTCCCATGAGGCCTTCATCATTGGTGACTGATCCAACATTAGCTAGAAAGAAGAATGGTGAAATCAAGTTATGTGTTGACTTTAAAAGTTTGAACCAATTGTATCTCAAAGACAATTATCTGCTCCCGACTATTGAGCACTCACTGCAAAAAGTCACCAAATCAGGTATGATGTCTATAGTGAAGAGTTTTTTAGATTATAATTAGGGGCTCGTGTAGAAGGAAGACCAACATAAGACATATTTCACTATGCTAAGGGTGTCTTATGTGTACCTTAGGGTGCCATTTGGTTTGTTGAATGTCAAATCCACATTTCAAAGTGTTGTGGATTGTGCATTTAAGGATATCATGGATAAGGTCATTGTAATTTATCAAGATGATTTGATAGTTTTCTCTAAAGAAATGAAAGCACATGTTCACCATCTTAAGCAAGTTTTTGAAAGATATCGAAAATATGAAATATCCCTAAATCTCAAGAAATCAATTTGTGGAGTATTTGAAAGGAAATAACTTCATCAAAGTGCCTAAAGGTGTTAGAATTTATCCTGCAATAATAGAAGGAATTCAACAAGTACCATTATCCAAGTACGAAAGTGGTGCAATCCTTCTTTGGTTGAATCAATTTCATCATGAGGTTCATACCCAACTTTGTTGAGATCACTAACCTTATTTCTATGATGCTAAAGAACGATTGAGAATTCAAATGGAGAGGAAAGTAAAAGGATGTTCCAAGAAATCAAAGAATCCATTGTAGCAACACCATTTTTGGTAAGTCCTAATTATTCCAAACAATTTCTCACATTTTCCTTTGCATATTGTCTACTTTATGTATTGGTGACAAAGTTTGACAATTTGTGGCTTGCCCCATACAAGATCGAAGAGGTAGCTAGTTTAAATACTTTCTACTTAAGTCACCTAGATGGATAATAGATACTAAATAGAATAGAAATAATAGGCTCATATGAGCATTACTAGAGTAGAAGTAGTTTCATGTATGCATTCGTTTTCTTTGGCATTGGGTTTGTTATCACAAGATCTAGCACCTTCGTGCAAATCCTCTCACAAGGGGCAAGAAAAGTGCAACATTGGAAGTGTTAGTGATATTACTTGTATCGGGATTAGGCGTGCCAGTTCTGCAGTTTGCACGAGAAGCACCTGAGCATATCACGAGAGAATCCCATTTTGTAGCAGCAAGTCAAGCAAGCGAGCGGGCAAAGTTTTGTCTTCAACAGTGGAGAACCATCCTCAAAGCAAATTGACGGCCAGAATCTTACAGAAGAGATCGACGATATCCCGTCAGCCGTTAGATCTCTGAAAGTTGCGCCGAGGTTAACCCCCGACTATGCAGAGGAGGAAGATCGGAGTTTTTAAAGATAAGAAACTCTTGCATGTAGGAATCGTGATTCACGATTTCCCGACGGGATCAAAGTCGTCCATCAGTAGGGACACGTGTCGAGAGATCCCACAGAGTCGGGGATCGGGGAACTGAAAGTCCCGTGCACATGACAACGGGAATCGCGATATCCCGATACGCGATTTCCCGGCGGAGTTAAGGACCATAGTGGGAGACAAGTGGCAGGTTTTCGCAACGGGAACGGACCGTTGACATGTCAACGACCATGAGCCATCGGGTTTCGGGGAATCGCGAGTCCCGGGGACTTATGTATCGAGACACCAGAAACCCCGAAACCCGATACAGAGTCGGGAAAGGGTCACGGTGAAGTTCAGAAAACCGTGAGGAAAGAAGAAAAGACCTGTAGGCTGGATTGGGTGTCCATCAAGGATTCCACTCGGGGTTCCAAAAAGGCCGCTTCGGTTCGACAGGAAGGAGAAAGAGGGTGGGTGAAGCCTCACGTCACCCATTTATTGCAAAGCATGGAGGTCCCGGCCAAAATTTACCCAGGAGGGTCCCTTGTACCGGTTTTCTTCAGGAAAGCCATGCCGAGTCTCCAACTCACCAGAGGAGCCTGCACACGCCAATTCAATATTCAAGGGGCTCAGCTACCCCCTGCTGCGAGCCATGCTGAATTAAAGAGGCGTGTGACAGGAAAGCAAAGGGCATATTTGATTGAGGCAGACTGACAGCCCATCCTGATAGATAAGCTCCTCAATGTCAGACATTGAATTCGTGATATGATCGCGCCTTCAGCGCCTGAGCCAGTTCCAAGTATATGTAGGCATTTCTGCCATTTTTGTAGGTATCGATGGTTGAGCTGAGCTCCCGGTTGTAAAGTTTTAATGAAGCTCTGTTAATTTGATTATGTATGAACTTATGAGACATCTCGCCTTATGAATCCCAGTTTCTTTCATGCTTTTGTTTACACTGTGTTAGAGCAGCTCGAAATTGGAGGATCCAGTCGAGCTATAGCTATTATAGGATGATGTTGTAATGGATCATTGTAATAGTTATACTGTCTCTAATCAGTTCTTGTAATTTCCATCACTGAGTGACTTGGAATTGGAGGATCCAGTCAAGTCCCCTTTCAGTTCCTTAAGACCCTGAACCAAGCGGATCTTGCATTCAGAGTCTTTCTTCTACAAACTGTTGTAAGCCTGTTGCCCAAAGTCGTTTGTTCACCCTTCTTATCAAGCCTTCCACCTATTCACCCTTAATCAACCCACTGGCTAAAGTTAGGATTCCAGACCTCCTTTGTTCTTTACGCACCAGACTCAGTCCATGAGTTAGAGTGATACCTCCTCGAGCCATTATCTCCATTTGATCACCCCTGATAAACAAACCGTGACATAAAACTGATGGGTGTCGGGCTCAGCTCCTGCAAGCAATCCAGGAGTGACTTCTGACGCTAACATTTCTGGCGCCGTTGCCGGGGACGAAATTGAAGATTTTCCCTGGGTGGAACGACATTGAGCATCTGAATCCGAAGGTGCATCGGATTATCGGGGCCTTTCATGATTGCTAATTTGCACCTGGCGACTCCATTGTGACGACTATGCTGGGGAGACCCTGCTCTATCAATTGTGGCTTTCAGAGGCAGACACACGCGGTCTCATCCACAACTGCCCCTAGCTACACCTGAAACCGATCCGGAGGTGGTCCTCAGAAAAGGAAAGGCTCCTGAAGAAGAAGCTTCCACCGCCGAAACAGGTAATCCGCCATCTCCTTCTGTAAGAACTCTATTTTCTCCCCCTCAGTTTCTTGATAGACCTCCTTCACAAGTTTCCCGTTTCCTGAATTTTGGAAGTGTTCCTGCTGAGTTTTCCCCTCCTGGTCTGGGATTGGAGGGAAAAATCATGGTCACTCCCTCCTCCTTGAATCACCTCTTGTTTCCCACCCCACCCCGAGATTCATTCCCTATAGCCCCTTCGCGAACTCCTTCTCCTCCAAGTTCTCCTCCACCTAATATTCCTATGGCCGGAGCAAATTCCCCTATGACCGAAATAGAGGTCATCATAGCCGCTAGATACGCTCCCCTCGTGCTACCACAACCTCTCAATAATCTCCCAACAGAAGGGTACCTTAAGCAGCTGCCCAAGTTTACAGGCGAGGGGGATATAACTGCTGAAGAGCATCTAGCAGCGTTTTATACTTTCGCAGATGATAATGTTATCATGCACACAAACGTATGGATGAGGATTTTTGTCCATAGTCTCCAAGGAGAGGCTAGAAACTGGTCCAGGGCCCTGCCTCCTGGGTCTATCGATGGGATCAGAGCTCTAGATAATGTATTTTTGAGGCAGTGGGGAGATAAAAAAGACTTCATGTATTACATGACAGAGTTTGGGTCGTTGAAGAGAAAAGAAGGAGAGTCTGTTTCTGACTTCTCCAAGAGATTTAATAAAATGTACAACAAAATTCCTGCTGAGATAAAACCCTCCGAAGCCTCTGCAAAGATCACTTACTCCAGCGCCTTTGATCTTGATTTCTGCCTACTGTTAAGGGAAAGAAGAGTTGCCACGCTGGCACACATGCAAGACGCAGCCGTGGAGGTAGAGTCCAACATATTGGTTGTCAACCGACTCAGAAACGCCGGTGATAGGAATACGCCCAAGAGCAGGCCTGAAACTTCCTCATCCAGTCCCTCTCTCCTGCCCCATCAGACAGATGAAACAGCTAGAATGCTAAAATCGCTTGCTACCAAGATAGAAAGGTTGGAATTAGAGGGGAAGCCCATGTGCAGAAATCCCCAGAACACTGATAATAGAGGTTTCAGACGACCTGCTAACAATGTGCCCCAGGTTTTCCCGAGGGAACAAAGGGGAAAAGACAGAGATGATCAAAGGGTCCAAACCCCCCTCCAAAACAACCTAGTTGATCATGAGGAAAGAGATGATATAGATGAGTTTGGCCCAGAAATTCACTGTATTGAAGAAACCCCTCCTTTTCCCCACTTGACTCAGTCTGCGTACGAAAGATCTTTGATGAACATTCAGATCCATGAGTTAGGGAAGGGAGAAAGGGTTGGTCACACTCCTAACAGATATAACCTCAGGTCGAGAAGGAAAGAAGGAGACTTCGACAGCTCAGACTCGCCCCTCATAGCAGATAGGCCTACCAAAGCGGCAGCAGCCACAACTAAAGAAAAGAAGACTCAGAATGTTTCGTCGACAGCCAAAGAGCCTGTCAATGAGGTAAGAGAAGCTCCTAAACCTACCCCCTCCTTCAATTTTGAGCATGAGATTCAGAAGATTAGGATTCCTGTACCTCTCTCTGAGCTGGTTAAAAATGAAGACTTCAAAAGGTCCCTCTCCAAGTTGCTACAATCTGAAT
>SNQJ01S0229621.1:11145-21648 GCA_010110895.2 Picea sitchensis
TATTTATACTAAATATGTCTATTAAGAGAAGCATCTAGAGGAAGATCCTTCTAGAAGCGGAAGCTTCTATTAGGTCTTCTTACATCCACCTTATTCTATTTTATTGAAAGGCCTTATTAATATTGACCTTTATTACATCCGAATACATTGATACCTATGTGCAGGTTAGGACCTTAACAGATACCAATTTATTAATTAATATGCCATGCATATGCAACAATATGCATAACTAACATCATACACTAATCTATGCATAAATATACAATTACAACAACATAAATAAATATACTACACACAATAATCAACATGTAAATACACATAAAGAGACACTTATCTTTTGTTGTAAAATATCGACTACATGTGGACCTCAAATGTTCCTCCTAGCCATAGACCTCACTGCTCAATCTCTTAGCAGTGGGCCACCCCCGAGTTGGGGCTATGACTCCACTATGGAAAAGGTTCTCTCACCAGTTCCACTAACGTCTAACTAATAATGCAATAGTGCCAATTCTAGCAATCGTTCATAGCTCACAACCTCTCATTCCCCACATGTTTGTCCTACCCCAGGAAGTATACCCCTTCTCTTCTCAACAATCCTTTGACTATCCCATTTCCCTTCAGGGGCTTCAACAACATGCCGAACAAGAAGTCTCTGAGCATTGTAGCTCCTAGAACACAAGGATGCTCTAGAATTGCAAAACCCACCCAACAATTCTCTCATCTAGAGAGAATGCTTACAATCCTGACAACTTGCTTCTTCAATCAAACACTTATAGGTCTGACAACCTGCTTCTTCAACCAAACGCTCACATGCCTGACAACCTGCTTCTTCAACCAAACGCTCACATGCTTGACAACCTACATATTCAAACCTAAACCACCAAGGATTTACAGGGTTTCCCAAACTACATAGCTCCGCTCTCCAACCATGGTACCCCAGAGAGAGTGAATGACAAGCATGAATGGTAAGAGTGATGAGAAAGATGGGAATTACACTAATTCTCAATAATATATATGCTTGTGTCTAACTTGACACTTGGCACACAAGGAACTAACATGTTCCCCACTTGTAATTCGTTCCCTTCCCTTGGAAACTTAGGATGACATAATGTTATATGAATTTAGGACTTAGAAATAATACTATTTTATTCCTAGGCTTAAGTCCCTTGACTTAACCCCTTATCCTTTAACCTTTAGCCCCCTTTCCCTCATGGAGTCATATCCCCCCTTACTCTTTTGTCTGACTTGGTCTGCAGTAGTGATGTATTTTATTAATAATATGAATGATTACATATTACAATGATGGGTTCACTGGCCATTTAGCATCTAGGTTCCCCAGCCTAATAATCACATTGGCACTTTGGCCTATAATATTTTGGCTCCCCAGCCTATAAAACATAAGTACATTTACATTTGGGGTTCATCCTGGGGTATTACATTTGGGAAGTGTGAAAGTTTGTCTCCTTACGAACCATTGGTGGGTCATTTAATGAAACATGTTTTTTCTTGAATAATGATGATGATTCATCTCACATTTGTAGATAACAACTAGTGATGGAGGTCCTTACTATCTATTGACAATTAAGTTATGATAAGTTTTGCAATTGTCAGAAAAAAAATATTTCCTCACATCCCCAAAAAGAGAAAAGATACATAACATGTGTTTAATATTTTATCTCAAGCTATAGTATCAATCTACAATTTATTACAATATAATTATCATTAATTTTTTCTTTCTAATTATTTAATTTCATTTTATTTAAGTTTTTTATTTTATAATTTTTTATTTTTTTACATATTAATTTTTTTATTTTTTAATAATAAAGTAGTGACCATGTCATTATAACTTTAACTTTATAAATAAAATTCATATTATATTTCTAAAAACATTTCAAAAATTTAAAGTTACTGAAAATAATAATAGATATCCTAAATGTTCATATATTTATATAATAAATTCCTTATAACAAAAAACATACTAAAATTCATATTATATTTCTAAAAACATTTCAAAAATTTAAAGTTAATGAAAATAATAATAGATATCCTAAATGTTCATATATTTATATAATAAATTCTTTATAACAAAAAGCATACTAAAATAATTCAAAACATTAAAACCCATAATAATAACGAATATTTTAAATTAGATATCTGCAAATATTATAAATGTTCTTTCATTTATTAAAAAATAAACATATTAAAATAATTCAAAACATTAAAACCAATAAAATCACCAATATTTTAAGTGGGATATATGCAAATTTAAATGTTCTTCCATCTCTTTGAAAAAAAGACTATAATAATTCAAAACATTAAAACCAATAATAATAACGAATATTTTAAATTAGATATTTGAAAATATTATAAATATTTTTCCATTTATCGTAACAAATTTAACTAATCTTTACACATTATGTCTAACCAAAAAATTATAAATGCTCTTCCATTTATTAAAAAAATCATATTAGAATAATTCAAAACATCAACAAATATTTTAAATTAAATATATATAAATATTATAATTTTTTTCTATTTATCATAACAAATTTAAATTAAATATATGCAAATATTATAAATTTTCTCCCATTTATTATAACAAATTTAACTAATCTTTACACGTTATTTCTTAAAAAAATGTGCCCACTCATTAATTAAATAATAACACAAAAAATATGCCCACTCATTAATTAAATAATAACTAACGAATATTTTAAATTAAATATAAGCAAATATTATAAATGTTCTTCCATTTATATTACAAATTTAACTGATCTTTACACATTCTAACAAAAAAAATTACTCACTCGTTAATTAAATTATTAAAATTTTTTTTTTTACAGATGCCCTTTCTTTAAACCATCTTTACATGTACCTTATCTATGAGAAAAAATCCAATGGTTGACTATATTTAAGAATCAAAGTTGCTACGTGGATGGGAGGGGGAAGGCGATGCACCCTATTGCCCCCTTTAGGCAATGTAGATAAAAAACACTTTTTCTCTATGTATATGTGTTGAGGTTGCTGCATTTGATGTTGAACTAAAAATTTCCAAGGAACATCCCCTCTGTTATGAAAAATACCCATTCTCCCCTTGCACTCTTATGTCAAGTATACTCAAGCCCCCTTATTCCTTGGTATGTGCAAACATCCCAAGCTACCAAAGGATTCCCAAATGTCCTCCCTTTTCGCCCCGAATAAAACTTTTGAGAATATGCTCCAACCATTTGTAATTTGCTCGAGGAGGGAAAAGGCAACTAGAATAGTAAAGGTGTCTCACTACTAAAATCTTATCCATATTTGTAATCTTCCTCGCTAGAGGAAGATCAAGTTGATTCAAATCTTGAAGTTTTTTTTAAGAGGAAGATCAAGTTGATTCAAATCTTGAAGTTTTTTTCTTTCAAACTTAGCCATGATCCATCATCACTATCCACAAGAGAAATATATATGCCAAAGGAAATTCCTAAATTTATTGTCACATTAATTGGATTCACATGGGTTTCTTGAATATGAAGATAACTAGTATGTTTTCTTAGAAGGGAAATACAAACATGGTGTTTCGTTTCAAGAAATTGAATCTAATAACCAATGGCAATAACAAATCTCATTTACACACTCCCAACACCATTTATTTGGCAAGTTACATCCTCCTAAAATGTAAACTTGTGGCTCTCTAATGGGAATTCAACTGATGAAAAATGTGGAGCACATCAACTATCAACACTTTGTTGAAGCTAACATCTTTACAGGGTAATTCATTAAAAATAAATCCCTCAAAACAAACCATGTTTGTATCTTAAGGAATTAGGGGAGGGAGTTATTCAAGAATAAACTTTCATCTAGTGTCACAACATTACTAAAGAGTTAGAGGTGCAAAGAAGTTATGGGGGATAAAGGGTGAGTTTCAAGTATTTACGAATAGATAGAGTCCACAAATAAGGAACAAACAACATAGACATTGTAGGAAAATCAAGAGAAAAAAATTAAAAAGAATCAATGATTGAACAATATATCACTCTCCATTACATGCAATATTGTGA
This sequence comes from Picea sitchensis, assembly GCA_010110895.2. Classification (NCBI taxonomy): domain Eukaryota; kingdom Viridiplantae; phylum Streptophyta; class Pinopsida; order Pinales; family Pinaceae; genus Picea; species Picea sitchensis. The sequence continues at coordinate 15,186 of SNQJ01S0229621.1, forward strand.
AATAAATCATTCATAATCCTGATCATGATATGTGCATACAATTCCATAGAAATACCATGAGGGACACTAGACAATTTTGTTTTGAAAAATCTATAGAAGAGAAACAAAAGGAAACAAAATATTAACCTTCTTAGATTGACTTTATTAATAAGTTTTAATAATCTAATCTTCATCATGTGCATTTTGTAGAAAGAAACAATGTAATATGTATTTTGATAAAACCTCCTGATTTTGTGAAATAAGAGCCTAGTTCAATGCTTCATTTGGCTTAGGATGTGCCTAAGTTTATATTGGTTGCATCTTAATGTTGTTTTAGTTTGATTTTGCAAAAGGTTTCAAAGTCACCTATCAAAGATAAATAGGTAGATGAAACAATGAAGATATAGAGAAATATGTAGATGCCTTACCTTGGAAGGGAGCTAATGGAACAAACAGGTGGTAATTTGGATTAGTAGATTTTGCAATAGTTACTTTGAGTGTGAAACTTACCTTAAATGGAGAGTGTTTTCGTGAGACATTCTTGTCTATTTACATTAGGAAACATGAGGGATACAAGCTTTTTCTCTTTGTTAGAGTCCATTCTATTTTCTATTTGAAGTGCACGAGGATGCATAATTTAATTAACTCTAACCATCTTTTTTGAGATTTGATTAAACATGCATTGAAATGATTATCGTAATGCCCATGAATGACCAAAATAGGTAAATGAGATCAGGAATTACAACCTTTGATAACAACAATAAAGAGTGCATGGATCATCTCCCAAGGAAACAATTGTTTCCATTCCTCTTTCTTCATACACATGTATAATAAAGAAACAAGTTGTATTTTATATGATTTATTTATTTATTTTTAAGGGTCATGGTGGGATGTCATGAGTCATTGATTGATCTGGATTGGATCATTATATTATCTGTCATCTATCTCGATGCTTTATGGGTGAAAACAAATTGGAGGAACTAGCTTGCAAAGCCATTTTAGCAGCTAGTCCCAAATTGGAAATTTGGGTCCAAAAAACCATATACAATATTCCAGATCCATTTTGAGGCATCAAAAAACAATTTTTTTATGGTCCAAATCTTACTATGGAGCAAGCGGCTATATTCTACACACCAAGACGTTTCCAACAATGTAAGAATCGTCTCAATCAAATTTTGTATGCGAAAGTTATGCCTCACGCAAATTGATCTACCATATTGATCGCCATGGTGCAAGTGGATTCCACGTCAACCCCCATTACTTAAATGTGTGGGGCTAGCCACATAGTGGATTTTATAGAACATTCTAGAAGATCAAAACCTGATCACTAATTGAGGGTTGAGGAAGTCAATACCCTAACCCTAGATTGTTATCAGGCTATGTTAAATACTAGGCCACTAGGAGGAGAAGGGCCATTCTTTTGCATTGTATCTTGTTCTATAGATGAAAAAAACATATGGCAGAGGTATTCTGTGAGCATAATAGAGGAGGAGAGATTATGTAGCAACCATACATGCCACAATGTCAAAGGAAACTACACAGAGAGTGCCTCTTTCTTTGTACTTGCATTTGAAGAAAAGAGATTAGAGTAACCTCACCTTCTAGTTGGGATTTCTCTCATATTGGGTTTCATAGGTCATATCTTGTGTTTGTTTGTGGATGGTGTGTGAGTATTTATTTTTGTTCTCTATTTTTCACATTTAAAACCAATAATTAAAGAATCTAAGGTCTAAAGGAAATTAACCTCACAGTAAAGATTTTTGTATTTTATTAGATATGTTGTGACACACTCTCCTGTGGAATATCCACCACAGTCTATAGATCAAATTGGTATCAAAGAAGGATTTCTTAGGGTATTTGTGGAAAGTTGCAGGGATCCAAGAAGTAGTTTAAAAAGAAAGTCATGGAACGCTAGTCATGGTTGACACGTCTGTTCATAACAACCCTCAATATCCATCAGAAGAGAGATTTGTGAGGTTGGAAGCAGAGGTTGTCAATATCAAACACAATATGAACCTCCTCATGGTGGCTCTAGCAATAAATATTAGACCATTTGGAGAAGTTGGAGGTTCAAACTTAGATATTGGATTAGACAGGAAATCAGGATATAACGAAGACACAAAAAGGAGTCTTGAAAAGAACATGAGAAAGAGCAATTGAGTTCTAGTGCCATAAACCCTCCATAATATTTATTCAATATGAAAGTGAAAGTGGACATAAATTTGTATCAAGGTGAGATTGAGGCATTAAAACTGAATCATCGGTTGCAACAACTAGAAGTTTATTCCAACATTGACCATATCGATGAAGAACAAAATATATCATTTGCCGAACTAAAGTTAGAGGGCCATGCTTTAACCTAGTGGGAAATCCATAGAAAAACACTTAGGCTGGAGGGTGATATGCCAGTAACTAAGTGAGAGGATTTCAAAGCCCTCATTAAGTCCTAGTTATATCCTATTGGGTATGTATAGGACTAATGGATCCGTTGGAATTACTTCAGACAAAATCAGGGGTAGAGTGTACATGAGTACACCACTAAGTTTAGAAACATGGCTATCATGTTGGGTATCTCTCCAAAGAACCTATATGTACTCCTCAAGTATCTGGGGGGTCTACATAGTCATCTGCAAAAGAAAGTGATGTGTTTCAAGCCAAATATAGTGGACAAGGCATGCATACATGCATAATATTTAGAAAACATAGGCCACAAGAAAGAGCAACCAAATATTTCCAAGTAGAAAGAGCACCAGGAAGCTTCCAAGGAAGGGAAGAAGAAGTGGAAAGGGGGAAATGATAATAAGACGATGACTAATACACATCAGTGCAAGGACCCCAACAACCATTGCAATATTGATGGTCACAATGAGGAAAAGTATTGGAAACTACATCCAAAGTTTAACCTGAAGAACCACAATAAGGATGCAAGAAAAAGAATCTTCTAGCCACGTATTCGAGCAATTAGGTTGAAAGAAACTCCAATGTGGATGAGAAGATTGTCTGCACATCAGTGTAGAATGCGGTGAATTTGAGTATCCTTCATCACCAGGAAGAGAAGGAGATGACCAAACTCTTCCACATCAAGATCCAGGTTAAGAAGACCAAGATAGATGCTCTGTTCGACTACAGATCACATGATAATATCATAGCAACGGATCTGGTCAACAAGCTTGGATTGGAGGTTCATGATAATCCTATCCCATATCCATTGGGATGGGTAAACAAGGATGAAAATATCAAGGTAGTGAAATAGTGTAAGATTAAATTCACTGGAAGCGTTGATTTTATTGATGAAGTGGAATTGGATGTAGTACCCCTTGATGTATGTGGAGTAGTATTTGGAAGCCCCTGCATATATATGATGGATGAAATATTCATGTGGAGAGCCAACTAATACCAATTGATCAAGGATGGGAAGTCTTGCATCATCAATGCGCATAAAGGCAAGTCAAAGATCTCACTGATAAGAGCCAACCAAGAAAAGAAATATGTTTTACTTTTTTTAAGAGAAAATTAGTTTGAGGGTGAGACGATAAGAGAAAAGGCATCGCTAGAGGGGTGTACTAAAGAAAATAAACATCATTTGGAGGAGTTTATACATGCATACAAAGGAGTGTTCTAGGATCCTAAAATGATACCGCCCAAGAGGGAAGTGGAGAACATAATACAATTATTGCCAGACTCCCCATTTTCGAATATTGGGATGTATAGATAGTCCATTTTGGAAGAAAATGAAGTGGAGAAGAAGTTGCAACAATTGTTGGAGTAGGGTGTGAGTCAACCAAGCACCTCACCTTGTGGTTCATCTATCATAATTGTACTAAAAAAGGATAGGACTTGGTGAATGTGTATCGACTACATAACATTGAATAAGATTACACAAAAAATTGGTACCCTCTGCCCATGATCGATGATTTTTCAGATCAATGGCAACATGTAAAATGTTTCACCAAGTTGGATCTCAAATCGAGATACCACCAAGTATGCGTCAAGGAACAAGACACTTGGAAGACTTCCTTCAAGAAAAGGAAAGATTTGTATGAATGGTTGGTCATTCCATTTGGTTTTGTTGGACTGCACCAAAATGAAGATAAGTGTGAATTTAATTTTATTAATTCATATGACACACTTATATATACATGATGATGTGACCTTTGGATTCATCGTCTAAGGTCTCTTGGACCTTTGATGATTGTTACTATCACTTGATGTTTCATATTTTGTCAAGTGGGTAACCCTAAAGGATTATGTTTCCAACATCCCCCGCCTTAATCTGAAGGGGTGTATGTGAGTCCAAGGTGAGAGATGATATCTGGAAGTGGGAAACTGAAATCTGGAAGTGTGCAGTTGTTGATGGCTAAATGTGCTCTCTAAATCTGGTGGTTTTGGGATGACCAAAAACCAAAAGGCATGCAGAAGTTGATGTATTCTATTAAATGGTTACGGTGGTTTAAGGAAGACCACAAACCAATTTTGTGGTTTAAGGATGACCATAAACTCTAGAACCCTACTCTAGGCTCAATGGTTCCCAAAACATTTCCTAATTTAGCCAAGCGCTGGAAGATGATATCTTCTGCTAATTGGAAGTGATCTCGATGTTGGTTTAAAGATGACCATAAACTATGATGTAGAAGAATATGGAAGTCTTCTACCAAGTGGAGGTTTAAGGAAAACCACAAACCATTGTCTAGCAAAATTTGAAGGTTTTCTACTAAGTGGTGGTTTAAGGAAAACCACAAACCAATCACACTCGGTTGTAACACTCGCTTGTTAATGCTCAATTGATGGGACTTTGAAACTTGAAGCTTGACTATCAATCGTTGATGTTGTTCCCCCGGTCAGGGACAAGGTAAGAAGATGAAAATCCTTTCTTTACAAGATGCGTCAATACTTGAGAGTGAATTCTTTGGTATGAATGACATATCTTCTTAACTATCGATGACCATTGCCAAGAAGTCATCCAGTCATAGTGGTTCTTTACTCTTGCATTTGTCTTGCATTTGAAACAACTATCTAAAGGATGATTGTGTTGTCCACAATGCTTGCAAGGATGAGGATTGAAGCACTAATATTCAACATGGCCAACTCACTGACAATGTTGGCATATTGGAGTATGCTCTTGGAATGGAATAGGTGAATCTGAACTTTCTTGTAGTAGTTCAACACTTTGAAAGTAGATCAGTTTGGTGTAATCCAAAATATGAAAGTTGACATCATTTTACATCCAAGACCTGTTCTATGCTTGTTTTGCCTGATTTCTTCCCAAGGTCTGATGATCCACTTGTAAAGAGGAAATTGATCTTTCTTTCTACTTTAATATGGATCTATCTCACTGAGTGGCTCATGCATTAGCTATTGTTCTGAATCAACATCATCATCTTCATCATCCTTGAAAATAGGGTTCTGAAAAAGGACTAGTTCATAATGTTATCGAAGATTCTTCCTCTCAAGTGCATCGTGAGGAAGCCAAGTCTGAGTTTGCAACAATGTTGCTTTGGATTGCATAACTTGTAAGTAGGACACAACATACTGCAAAGTGGTTTTGTCAATGGTGACTGTATTTTCCATTGAAGAAAGGATTAGAGTGTTCACAAACTCTAACAGTTCCTCAACTCAAGCCTTAGCTCATACCTCACAGGGTTTATTGCAACTCCACCCTGACTTTATAATGCAAACTCAATTGTGCAGACTTAACAAATGAAGGGTGTTGGTTTCTACTGAAAATGCACTTGTTTACAATTAGTTCAATCTTGATTTCAACAAAATAAAAGTAAACTTACAAAGAAACTTATTGAAAGTATACCTTAACTTTATCAGTGAGTCCCAAAATTTCATCATCCAGATATTTAAGAACATTAGTAAGGTACACCATCTGACTAGGAAAATAATAACAGGTTACAGATGTTAATATTATGGTAGCTGCAGGAGGTATTTACCTCCACGTGTGAACCTGACGAGAATAGAAGACTCTGGAAAGCAAGAGAAACCCTAATGAGTTGACTAATAACCCTAGAAGTCTTATCGGCTCAAGAAGATAATTTATATTAGGTTATTAGCCTCCAAGAGAAGAAGTCGGCCATAAATAATAATAATATACTGAACAGACACATATCCAGAAGGAGAAGTCGGCCCCAACAAATTTGGCAGAACCAGTATAAATACAAGGCACCAATTCTCATTTTCACACATCTCATAATTTCAGACAACAAGTGGTGTGCACTGCAGTTCCCAGTTTAGTGCGCACGTGTGGAGGAGAGTTGCAAGTGCAGCTGCTGCAGCTAGCAATTTCAGTATTGGCTTGGACTATCTCTTGGCTAGGGTTTGGACTACTTGATCAACTATTGTTGGTGTGCTATCCTTGGAGGAAGATGCACTACACCTTGTTTGGCTATCTAGCCTAAGGTTTTCTTCCGGAGTAATTCTCAATCAAGGTTAAGGTGCTCGGAGGGTGGCTTCGGCCTATGGTTGGGTGACGAGGGTATCG
>SNQJ01S0229622.1:2836-14143 GCA_010110895.2 Picea sitchensis
GGATTCTATCCCTTGAGGAAGAGCGAAAAAAATTATTTTTCCATAGTTGGTATGTTACACTCAACTTGACAGAAACTTAGCAATTTGTTACTACTCACTCTCAAGGTGCAAGGGAAGTTTAAGTGTGTAAATAGTTATATCAAACCATTGATCATGAACAAGATTTGAATAGTGATTTATATTAGACACATGTACTTATTCATACAATGAGATTATGCTTGGAAAATGCAAAGAGATAGAAATTTCTTAATTAATCATAGTAACATGAGATGCTAACAAAGTATGAAGGACATATCCAATGGAATCACAACACTTGAAAGTGACCATGAGATTAAAGAACTATATCATTTATTCACCATGTTCATAAGCATTAAATATTAAGGGTCTTTGTCATCATCCATATATCATTCACAATAAAGATATCACAATTAAGTGCAAAGTATCAACTCTGATTTAGGACAACAAGAAGAGTTATAGCATGAGTTTTTTAAGTGCAATGTTAAACCATGAAATTACCAAGCTTACTATTGTTTATGAATGAAATTATAGGATATCATAATCAAATCTTAAGGATCATCCAATGGTCACAATTTATCAACACGTTGGAGAAATAAGGGGGTATGTTTATGTGAAGTGTTATGGTGTCAAGATTACTCAAATGTTGTACCAAATCAACCATAAGAGTTTTAACCATAAAATGGCAGGATAAAAACCCAAGACGTCTCAATCAATGAGAAATTCATTGCATGATATAAGGTATCGATCTACTTAGATTATGTGTTATGACCATATAGATGATCGATCATTGTGATTTAAGCATGAAATCCTTGTCAATTAAAATGAATGATAGAAAATTCACCCTTTAAAACATGTGTTTTCCAAGAATTTGCAAGATAAACTAAAAAACAAATGCGTGAAATTAAGAACCTCAAAGTTATTTTCAAAAAAAATGGTTAGATCCACAAATGTAACAACTTAGAGGAAAGATATAGAACCACAATTTCAGCTAGGAAAACTAGCTTAATTATGCCAACTTTGCAAGATATAACATGAAGAAAATTGTTAGTGTGAGAGAGATATAATCTTAACAAGATCTATGATTAGGATTGGAATTATATCTAGAAATATAACTCAAAATATCAAACCCTTCAAACCCTAGATTTCCAAAATAAACAAAAGAAGAGGGAAAATGATGAAAGTTTTTTGGTTGAAGAGATCAATGAGACCAGTGCATAAGAAGGGATATGGGGTCACTAAAAATACCCTAGGTGAACTCCTTATAAATATGAGTCGATGTTGAGGGGCACCAAGAACAATTGCCTCTCAAGTGTCAACCAGGTTAGGTGGGGTTTCTCAAACATGGATGGGGGGGATGGTCCTCTATGAATCCTCTCCCAAGTACTATCAAGGTGAAATTAAATTTTGGTCAATGCAAGAGGGAAGAGCCCTAGGACATCCTTCCCCAATGCAAAGGAAACAAACAATAATGATCACAAGGAATAAGGCAATAATTATATACTTTGATTTCCCTCTCAAATGGAGAAAGGTGCCCTTATTTGACCTTGTAGTAGTTCCTTCCTCTAGAAAACTTGAAAAAATACCAACAAGTCTCGCAATATGCTAGAACAACACTTGAAAAAATAATAGAAGCATAATAGAACTCAGTAGGAAAATCTCTCAATATTCTCCAGTAGATGAAAATGAGGAGGCTCTCTCCTTTAAGGAGCCTTCTCAATACAATGGAATAATACAATGTGCTAGCTCAAACCATGAGCTCAAGTCAAATCCATGAGTAAATACAATGTGTGTGCATAAAACCACCCTCAAAGTCCTCAAATACAATAGAGCCATCCTGAAAATGGTTAAGAGTGTGACCATAAGTCACACAAGTGGTCCAAAGGGCATAAAAACAAGTGTTCTCTCCTCAAGTGTCAATGTCTTCTCAAATGAATAATGAATAGTCAACAATATGCCCAAGAATCAAGGGCACTCCTCAAACTAACTCCATGAAGTGAGGCTCAAGTGAAACAATCTCCAACTAAGGGTGATGTCATGCCACATGTGTGGGACATCCAAGGTGAGCATCCAAAGAAAGGTGGCACGTGTGGCTCCCCAATATTGGGCACTTCTTAATAAAATAGTTTGGTCAATGCCATTACAACATATAACCACTATAACAATCTATGGCCATGTGTAACAACCTCCTATAATTCCTCAACTGTCTCAACAAACCTCCCACGTGTGGTCCAAGAGGGAGTAATCAAGCATGCATGCGAGTGAATGCATTCAACTGGGAAAGGGAGCCATCCTGGAGTGGTCCATGTGGTAGCTATGATGATGTGGCATCACTTTCATTGCTTGATTCACTATCATGGATCCTAAAGTAGTGACACGTATCCCAATGAAATACATAGATCCCAATAAAAATGGCATGGATCCCAATGCAATGACATGTATCCCAATTAAATACACATATCCCAAGAAAAATGGCATGTAACCCAATGTCAGTATATATGGAAAAATACAAGTACATGGATCTGAATACGACATCATGGATCCCAATGAAATGTCATGGATCTTGAGGCATGGTACATGGATCTCAATGCAAGGCACCCAATTGTAGTGGAAGGTCCAACTTCCTTGAAATCCATTAGGTGATGCACACTTAGTGATTTCTCTTAACACAACATAATAAAGGTTAATTCTAAAATTTACTTAAGTTTTACTAGGGGGTAACAACATTAACCCTTATACATGTGACATCCTAGGAGAAAGTATTTTCTAAGTCCCTAGGTAAAAAGTAAGTGAAGCGATGAATAATTATGGAAAGGGGAAGGGGGAATTTTCATGTGATGACCCTTAAAGTCATATAATATGTTAGAGGTATTATAATTTTGTTCAACTAGCTTTCAAGAGATAGGATTTTCTATGGAAGTCTTTAAAAGGAAGCTTTAGCATTGAGTTATCTTTCGTCGACATTGTTTCTTACTACCCCTTTTGCCTTTTTCTTTATCTATTCATTATATTGAACAAGTCCCTTTTTCTTTAGATATTCATAGACAAACCTGGGACTAGGGGCATTGGCCTCATAGCGAGGTGGCATACCTCAAGCTTTAAAATTTTTGGCTTTTAACTTTATTGGATCTTCACCTCTAGTTTTTTTTGGCTTTATTAACTTAGGCTTTCTCAATTAGACGTTTATGGTGACATTTGATTAGTAAAAAATGATCGGGAATATATATTATTTATGGATGGAATGGAGTGAAATGGGGAAAATGGAAAATGTTAAGTATGGTTAGGATGTGGAAAGCACTACCTCAACGAGTTTCCTATTAGTACAAGCTGGCCCAAGAAATGATGACACTTATAAAGGAAAATTATGTCCTCGATGGTATGACAAGACAAATAATAAAACTATAAATGTTATGAAGTGTTATCAGATCTCATTTCAGTGTTTACCACTTTCATGAATAACTCAGAAGTTATAACACCACATCCAAGTACAAAACTAATGCATGGAATATCAAATAGAACATAGTGAAAACCATAATGTACCATCCATGGTGCATCTATCATCTCAGGAGTGAGGGAGGAGATCTCATATACCATGATTAACCATGGTATATGAACAAGATAGAGAACACAATCACATATCTGAAGGAGAAACTAAGAGAACCATCTTAGAGAATATGAACAAGATAATTCATGCAATAAACAACACAACTCCCTTGTGAGGGTGCCTCTAAAGTAGTCACCCCTTGGGGGGTGACAAGCACACCAAACTGTTATTTCAAGGAATTGTTTAAATAAGAATGATATCAAATTATGATGAATATACTTAGCAATATTCATTTTTACCTTCAAAATTTTCTCATTTTTGTCTTGTTAAGGAGAGGCTAGTAATGGCCTTTCATTTCATTAGTTTATCCATAGTTTAACATAGTCATGATATTAATGTTAATCAATCCACAAACAATAAAGAAACAATCATATATAAACCCATTAAATTTTAGTCCAAATCATATTTTAATAAACACTTGGCAAGAAAACACTTAATCATAGTTTATTGACAAAGAACTTATCTAAAACATATATTGGATGAAACTATTAACTACACTTGTTTTTGTTTTTTTTTTCTTTAAACCGACATATAATATGTGAAGTGCTCATAACCAAGTTATAACCAAGATCTAGGTTAGAACATAGTTACCAACTTAACGAGAACTCTACAGAGTTCTCATTTTTGGGGGGGTCCAATTTTTTACCCCGTTTTTAAAAATGGTGTTACCTATAGCACCCCCCCTCCATTTTTAGGTGGTTTTCGATATTTTAATTTTTTCGATCCACAATGTTTCCACATTAGTTTTTTAAGTGCTTATTTTTTCATCTATTTTCTATTTTTTCTATTCAATAGTGTTTTTAGTCATTTTTTCATGCTTCTTTCAATCTTAAGAATATTTTTTACCATTTATTTTTTTGAATTTATGATTCTTCATATAATTTTGTCTCCTTAATTAATTTATTGTTCCATACTTTTTAAATATAGTGAAAAACATCATTTTTAACACATTGATACCTTTACTTCATTACATCGAAAAAAAATGGAGTTAAATAACACTATTTTTTAATATTTAGTAAACAAATACACATTTTATAACCATATATAATAAAAAACCTATACATTTTGGTACATATTCCTTAAAATGACATGTCAAATAAAGCATTTTTATGGACATAATTGAACAAAAAAAAGTCAAAACTTTATTTAAAAATTATCATTTTCTTTCATATTTTAATACATTTGAAGTAAAAAATGACAACATTTAATAAAAAAATTCAATGTATAGTGATTCACATACAAATAAAACGGAAAAAATAAAAATAAAAATAAAAAAAAATAAAAAATAAAAAATAAAAAAAAATCATCACAAAACAACCATAGATGCATCTTTATTCTTATTTTAAAATCTGAAAGTCAAAACATTAAAGTTATAACTCATCAAAAATTTGCAAAATTGAGCATCGTCTTCAAAGGCATCTTTAAACTAATCAACGATATCATATATTCCAAATTCATCATTCTCAACAGACACATTATCATCTTCTTCGACGTCATTTTGTGCTTCCATTGTGTCATTTCGTTCTTCCATTGGTTCTTTGATATCCGTAAGTTCTCCAAAGTGAACATTTCCAACCATTCCTCCTAGTGGTACTTGAGGTTCCTTTGACAATTTTTCCACCTTTGATTCACTAAAATCTCATTTCCTCAAGCCAACTTATTGCATTTCATCTAGAAGAGATGGAATAGCATTAATTATTTATTGAATAAAACAACATTGCATTGGGTAACTTTCAATGGCTATGCAATTCCTTCATTTTTGTAGGCAATATGCTAATGTTGTATCTAATCACCAAATAAAAAATAAATAATGAAGTTAGATACTATAAAAAGACAAATTAAAAATAATATAAGATTGAAGTATGATTTCATCAATATTATATCATAATTCTTACCTGAACCCGAGAACAAATCCAAAACCCAATATCCTTCATTTGAAAATGTATCTATAAGATAATTAATTAATGCTTGTGGTTTTTTTATAAATGTTAACCATCTCTCATTTCAAATATTTTTCCTCATATGTTAGCTTTCTAACCACAACATTGTATACCAATATACTACTAGGAGTCTCTCCATCCTTTGCATTGACAAGAATATAATTATAAAAATCATCTTTTGTTCAAGTTGCAACATGTATACTCTCAAAATCATGTTTAAATGATTCTCTATTGGAGCTATGAATATTAGGCTTGTTCCTGTAACATAAATAAGTGCAAATTCAATTAATTTGTGAATTAATAAAATTGTTTTCTAATCTTAATTGTTAAATATACACTTTCAATATCTTACCAAATAAACCGCATCCTTGTTTTTTCTTTCCCCTTGAAGCTTGATTGTACTAATCCTTGTTGTGTGTCTGAATGAAATACTAGAAATCTCCAAAATGGTGATGTTGTAACTTCTGTAAATCCCATAACCACTTTATTGAAATATTGGTAAGTATAAGGCTCGGTATCATATCCAATGTTTTGGATATTATAACCATGAGGGATAAACACAATAACTAGGGAGTATTCTTTTTTAGGAACAGTATTTGCAAGTTGTTCACAATCACCTAATATCACTTTATATTGAACAGTGTCGATCCCATTCCAAATGTAGTGATCAAGGGTGTCATCAAGTTGAACATTTTGAACACGTCTCCTTCTTTCTCTTTCAAACTTGATTTTTTGAATAAAACTTTTGAAAGTTTCAGGTACTCCATCTGAACTATTCTTTGGCATCTTTAATGAAACAAACAAACATATAGTTATATATCTATAACTATTAAAATAGAAATAAATTAACTTACAAACGAATAATATGAATGTAATAAATCAACATACCTTTTTGAATGCAACAAAAAATTGTTTCAATACTACTGAAGAGCTTGAATCTAGATAGTTGAGTTTAACATCTTCCCAACTTTCTTCATTCAACATCTTGACCATTTCCTCTTGTATTTCCATATACACCTAGTGACTAAATAAAACAAAAATAATGTTAAATTGAAAAAATTGGTTTTCTTGTCCTAACATAAATAAAAATAACTCAACAAACTTACTTTTTAAATTCATCACACATTTATTCCATTGACAATTCTCCCAACCTAACACGTGATAATATAGTTATGATAAGTTTATCATCATTCACTCATTGTATCGATCTACAAGGTGTTATAGTCATATCATCTGGTAGATTTTTTATGTCAGGACATGTCTTACTTGTGCCACATATCAATGGTTTAACCTTCTTAACTCTCTGATTTTTTATACTAATATTTTCCCATAGGGTGAAGATCTCATCTATCAAATCCCATACCTGTCCAGTTCTAAATCTCAATTGAAAATAGTTATCCAAAGCTCTAAATATATCACTTCCTTTGCGATTTTTTTCTTTTGTATTTTCATCATCAAGTGGGAATCATATTTCCATACAACATTGCTTCTAAAATTTAGCATCAACATTTGATCTCTCCCCATGACATATTTCAGAAATTTCATTATGGATAAATCTCACCCTTTGAATGAAAGTCATAGATATTATGTACTCAATGTCTATGTTATGATCCCATGCCAGTAACTTTGCTTCTAAATATGTTAAACCGACATAAATTATGCATAACATAGTTACCAACTTAATGAGCACTGTGACCTCAAAACGAAAACTCTAGCCCTAAACCCATATTTTTGCATTAAAACATGAAAATCAACCTTCAAATCAAAAAGTGGTGATATCGATAGCACCATTTTTTGTAATCAGGTCAAAATTACAACTTTTTTCAAGTGTGGGCTTAAATGATCAAATAGTTGTTCAAACAAACTTTAAAATCAACCCCAAAATAAAAAGGTGGTGCTACCGATAACACCATGTTTTGTAACTGGGTCAAAATTACAACTTTTTTCAAGCATGGGCTTAAATGATCAAACGGTTGCTCAAAAAAATTTAAAATCAACCCCCAAATCAAAAAGTGGAGCTACCAATAGCACCATTTTTTATAACCGGGTCAAAATTACAAATTTTTTCAAGCATGGCCTTAAAACATAAAATAGTTCCTTAGAAAAACCTTAAAATCAACACCTAAATAAAAACGTGTCCCTACCTAAAGAAAAATGTTTTTCCTAAACGTTAAAATTGCATCTAATTACGACTTAATTGAAAATGTGGCCTTGACAACAAATCCCTACACAAACAAAAAACCCAAAATTGGATCCTAAATGGTCACTTTAAAATTTATTTACTAACTCTTTTTTTTTTTTCTTAAATTTACATTTAAAAATAAATAAAGAGAAAAGAGAAAATCTTCACAAATATATTTGTTTTTAATGAAGACAAAAACACATTTAAAAAATATATATTCAAAACCCAAATTTAAAAAAAAAAATTAACAAAATGGTGAAAAACAAAGAAAAACTAGAAAGAAATGAAAAAAAAAAAATTCCCCGGAAAACAATAATTTAAAAAACAAAAATACATTTTTTTGTTAAAAAGAAGAGAAAAAAATCCCTTCAATCTTAAAAAAATAACAATAAAATATTAAAAAAAAAAACATCTAAAATATTTGTTTTTAACAAAAACACTAATATTTTTTTTGGACAGAAACGGTTAGGAGATTTTTATATTAAAAACAGTGGACATGCCACTGGGTTCGTTACATCGAAGAAGATTTCCTTGTGAACTGGAAAACAAATTCCTGAAGATCTTAACATAGGACATAGTTTGGGAATAAAACCATTTTAGCGATCCAGAGCGACTTCGCGTCATTACATCATTTCTAGCTTGGAAGTTTTTTTTCTTTTTCGACACAGTCCGCCATTCCTTGCTTTGGTCCTGAGAATGAATTTTCGTCGATCCTAGAGGGTCTTCCTCGTCAGCTAGATCTGTCTAGCTTGAGTTCCGGGGGTCTGGCTAGTTTGGCAACTTGGGATTGGCTTCTGCCTGAGCTTCCCCTTTAGCAGGGTCTTTGATTTCAGCTTCAGCTTCTACTTCTTCTACTGTTCCATGGGCCTTGCTTTCAGCGTGCATCTTTGTTGGAGCCCCCGTCCACCAGGTGGGTCTTTGGCTCTTGGGCGACCCCTTTTTTCTAGGTAGTTTTTCACAATTGCGGGCTATGTGCCCTGTTTCGAAGCAGTTTCTACACTTGAAACTAAGATTCTCATAATCGGGTTTTTGGTTCCTTGAGTAGTCTGTGCCTTGAAGAATTATTTCAGATGGGAAACCTTTAGTGAAATCCATTTCTACACAGATTCGAGTGAAGGTGGAGCAGGTTGGCTTGGAATCTAGGATTCTACAGAGGAACTTGTCGAGGCCATTACCAATGGATTGAAGAGACGCATCCCCCCAGAAATGCAGGGGAAAATACGGAAGTCTCACCCAGACTGGAGCTGAAGAGATACAATCCATGGAACGGTCAAAAGTGGGGTTCCATAGTTGCATGGATAGACCTTCTCTAACCTAGAACCATGACCCTGAGTTAAACACCTTGTCTCTATCACTTGTAGATTTGAAAACTACCACAAAGAACCCCTTTGCATAGGAGCAAGTAATGACTTCTCCATATAAAATTGGGTACCAGTCGGAAGAGATCTAGGAGAGGAGATCTGGAAGATTGGGCAAGAATCCGTTAAACCTGTAAACTAAAGAGTGATTGTCGTAATTTCGAGCATGTGTTAGGGCTTCCTGTGGCATTTGGATTGAGACTGTCGGAGCTTCAGGAATTGTTGAATGCAATCCAGACGGACGACCCTGACAAGAGGCAACCTCAGGGGCCGCTGAATGCAGACCAGAGGGTTGGTGTGAAGCTACCCCTTTGAAGGAGGGGGGCGGAACTAGAGGGAGTCCTGAGGATGTCGTCGACGTAGCACCAGGGGGAGCGTGTCTTTGAAGGGGATTCAAGGTCATAGGAGGAGCCGCCACCACAACATCACCAGGAGGGGCGTCGTCGTGCTAAGAAGAGGGTGAGGGAGTCACCATTGGAACCTGAGGAGTTGTGCAGCTTTGATGGAGGGAGGTGGAGGAAAGGAGGGCCACAGGGTCGATGGCCTGCGGGAGGTTCAGGAGGGTTTTTTGAAATTGTGAGACAAAATTTAAACTATGTTGTTACACTGGGAGGAACGATTGTTATCCTTAGAATTCTAAAGATTTTAAATTTGAAGGACATGGGGCTGGGCTTTGATCCACTTATGTGTGCACGGGTCACGATACCATTTAATATAGTATCTTTGGGTGCAACCACACGTTCGACCACTACCTCAAATTGCCCCCATGGCTCCAGGTAAATCCCTCATGAGAATTGAACCTTGCCCAACGGTGAAAAACTCTTCGCTTTCCACCATTGGATCCAACCCCTTTGGGAACAAAAACACTTATATTACCTAAGCTAAATATTTATTTAATTTTTTTTTTGAAAATAAACATGTAACTATATAATATGTTAATAATATAACATTGGTATATTATAACATATGTTATAATATAACAATGGTATATTATAACATTGTTATATTATAACATTGTTATAATATGGTTAGTTGATGTGAATATTCTAGTGTTGGGATATACGAGGTCTGCGGCTAGGGTTTCCTCAGTCGCAAACCCTCTACTTTTTTGTGGCGCTCTCGGTGCTCCCGTCTGCTCTTCCCTTTCTAGATAGCAGAGTGGCATTGGCAGCCACAGTACTGGTTATTCGCTGGAGTCTACTTTAGCTTCGTTTTTGTCACGGCTTCGTGTTGCCCCATTGCAAGTTTCCAGTAAATTTTATGTGCGGATCTTTGTTTCTGGAGCGGGTTATTCCTTCTGAAGGGCGGATCTACAAGATGTTGGAGCCTCCACGATTTGGCTACGTTTCTCATGACCTTTTCTGTTGGGGCCTTAGGAATTCTTCAGATGAGCGCGTTTGAGCATGTCTGGGGTTTTCTAGAGCCTTTTTCACTCCAGCAAGATATTTTGGAGCTCCTTTACACCTAGTTCCTCATCCGAATGACACATCCTCTGCCTGTTCATGGTTTTGGCGGAAGGTAGTTGCGTTTTACGGCTACTCTTCGTATGAGTTGTTGGGTTTCCTTCTTCTTTCTGGAGGTTGGGTCGGAGCTTTGAGGTCTGCTATTGGGCGTGCAGTGTTCCCGCACTTTGAGGTCCATCTTCGGGCGTCCAGCTTCTGATCTATTTTCCTGTAAATGTAGGGTTTTCCCAGACTATTTTGACATGTTTGTTTATCAGCTTAATAGCTAGATATGGGCCCTAGTAGGCCTCTTTTAATTCCATTTTTTACCCATGTCTGGGGTAGTGCATCTCGCACCTATTTTGGTTCTCTTTGTGGTTCCCTTACTAGTCACTATATACTTGGCTATTACTTCATAGCCAATATATACCTGTGAATGTAATTTTGTACCTCCTTAATGAAATTACGAATTTTTTCTATGGAAAAAAATAACATTGTTTAATATAACAATGTTATATTATAAGATTATAACATATGTTTATGTTTTTCTTAGATATTTAAGACTTTTTTTGTGTGTAAATTTTATTTTCTAAGTTTTTTGATATAAATTTTAATTTTTTGTTGTAGTTTTAAGGTTTTTCAACTTATTTTTGTATTAAAATTTTTATTTTAGGTTTTTTAATTTGGGGTTTTTCTATATATGTGTTTAATTGTTTTGGACTTTTTTCATCTTTTTAAAGTTTTTTGGGGCTATAGTTTTTTTTTT
>SNQJ01S0229623.1:1834-14343 GCA_010110895.2 Picea sitchensis
TCTTAACAAGGCCCACCTCAGACCACATAGTGACAAGACACCTTATGAACTATGGTATGGAAGGCCTGCTTCAATCAAACACTTTAAAGTCTTTGGAAGTAAGTGCTACATAAAGAATAATAATGAAAACCTTGGCAAGTATGATGACAGGGCTAATGAAGTCATCTTCTTAGGATATTCTACCAACAATAAAGGATATAGATGATTTAATAAAACATTGCATAAGTTAGTTGATTGCATTGATTTAAAGGTTGATGAAGGAATCCTAGAAAGAGAGGTGAGAAATGAGCCTACTACAGAGGACATAGCTGAAACTAAAGATGAGCAAGTCCAAGAATCAGATGGAGAAGATACACCCAGACAAGAAGATTTGGGACAACAATCAACATCAAATCCTTCCTCCAGAATTACTCACCTGAATCATCCTAAAAGTCAGATAATTGGTGAGAAAGACAAAGGTGTACAAACCAAGAGAAATATAATCAAATACACTGAGCAATCACATATGGCCTTCATATCCATGGTGGAACCCAAGAACTTCAAAGAAGCTAGTGAAGATGTAAATTGGTTAAAATCAATGAATGAGGAACTGGACTAGATTGAAAAGAATGACACTTGGGAACTCATTCCTAGGCCAGTAAATAAAAATGTAATAGGATCCAAATGGGTCTACAAATGGAAATATTGTAAGAAATAAGGCTAGATTAGTCTGCAAAGGATATGCTCAAATAAAGGGACCGGACTTTGATGAAATATTTGCACCTGTAGCAAGATTAGAATCTATTAGAATGTTTCTTGCCTATGCCTGTCACACACAGTTTAAAGTATATCAAATGGATATCAAGACATCTTTTCTAAATGGAGATCTAAAAGAAGAAGTCTATATGGAACAAACAGAGGGTTTCCAACTATCAGATAAACCTGACTTTGTCTGCAAGCTGAAGAAAGCCTTATATGGGTTGAAACAAGCTCCTTGTGTCTGGTATTAGAGACTGGATACTATCTACAAGACAAAGGGTTCAAGAGAGGAACAATTAAAAACAATATATATATATATCAAAACAGAAGGTAATGATCTTCTCATTGTGTTGGTCTATGTAGATGACATCATCTTCGGTAGTAATAATGTTTCATTGGTAAAATGTTTTGATTCTGCCATGCAGTCTGAATTTGAAATGTCTATGATAGGGGAACTGTCATTTTTTCTTGGCGTACAAATTACTTAGAGGTCTGAAGGAATATTTTATTCCCAAGAAAAATATCTAAGAGAAATGTTGAAAAGGTTTCAAATGGAAGATTCTAAACCTATGAGCACAGCTATGGTCACTGGAAGAAAGTTAAGAAAGAATGATGATTCGCCTAATTTTGATCAAAGATCATATAGGTCTATGATAGGAAACCTATTGTACATCACAACATCCCGTCTAGACATAATTCATGTTGTTGGAATGGTAGGAAGGTATCAGGACGCACCTAAACATAGTCATTTGTTAGTTGTCAAAATAATATTCAGGTACTTGAAAGTTACAATGAACTATGGTCTATGGTATCCTAGGAATCATAATTTTCAACTATCAGTCTATTCAGATGTTGATTGGGCTAATTGTGTGGATGAAAGGAAAATCACAAGTGGATGTTCGTTCTTCTTAGGAGATTCCCTTGTATCATGGTTGAGCAAGAAGGAAGGTTCCATTTCCTTATCAACTACAGAAGATGAATACATTGTAGTTTCCACATGTTGTACCCAAGTATTGTAGATGATTCAGACACTTTCTGACTTGGAGGTAAAATGTACTGCACCGATCCCAATTCATTGTGATAATATGAGTGCAATCAGTGTATCAAAGAACCCCATGTTTCACTCCAACACTAAGCATATACCCATCAATTATCACTTCTTGAGGGAACATGTGACCAACACTGTTCTTTCTTTACATTATATTCCTTCCAAAGAT
The DNA here is from genome assembly GCA_010110895.2 of Picea sitchensis. NCBI lineage: Eukaryota > Viridiplantae > Streptophyta > Pinopsida > Pinales > Pinaceae > Picea > Picea sitchensis. The sequence goes on from SNQJ01S0229623.1 coordinate 3,790, forward strand.
CAGATTGCTAATATCTTCACTAAATCACTTGCAAAATCTCAGTTTGAGTATCTACGCAACAAGTTGGGCGTGAACCCATTATCAACCTAAGAGGTAACATCCTATCAAGGGGACTATTTATTAGTTGAATATATGATACCTCCGACAAGTACTGTAATAGCTCAGGGGGGGCATGTTTTCTTTGATATTGATGTCAAAGGGGGAGAAAAGGTGTGTTCTGGATGCTACAATTGGAGATCTAAGTAGAACAGTGCAGTCCTTCAGGGTTTCCATCAATTCCAAAGGGGCAAATCGTTGGAATTTTTATAGGCAGTGTGTGGTTGTGATTCATGGCAAGATCAGAGTCTGCATTGATGGAAAAAAAGGAATAATGTAAGCTCAGGTGATGAAGACAACATTATGCAAAGATCAAAGATCAGGAGAGATAATGTTATAAGATTCACAGACAAGATCCCATACATAAAGGCTCATAGAAGGATCAAAGGTTGTGGCCTTTGACACTTAGAGATTTGATAAATCCAAAGCTCAGGAGGAGGAGTGACAACGGTTGTTGGACCACCAATCCTAAATACCTGATGTCCGTTAGATCAAAGTATAGTGACAAGAGGAAGAGAAAAGAAGAAGTACAGTTATGATCCATTGGATCTGAGCTCTGAGGACCAACATTCATTGGATCCTGTATAATTGCAAAGAGGATAATGGCCGACAACCATCCTCCAACTCCGCAAAATGAGAAATCACAATGAGATCTGAATTGTTGGATCCAGAGAACACATGGTGAGAGATCAACATTTCGTTGACTCACGAACTAGAAAATTCAAAGGTGAGTAGTCCTCCAACTTCACGAAATGCGAAGTCCCGATAAGATCCGAACCATTGGATCATATAGGGCTATGGGACGTTGATCTGGAGCAAGTTTCAGAAAATCAAAAAATCGAGAGATGAGAGAAGGGAGGTGAGTAGTCCTCCAACTTCGAAACATAAAATCCCAATAAGATCTAGACTGTTGGATCACATAGGGTTGTGGGTCGTTGATATAGATTATTTAGGATATTGGTAGTTAGAAGAGTCAGGGTTGGTTCACGTTCAAACACCCGACACATAAAGTCATGATTTGATCACAATTGTCAGATCAAGTTCGAGTGGAAGGACAAGATAATCTAGAAACATTGCATTGCAGAAAGATCAAGTCGTCGATCCAAGATCCTGATCAAATGAACAACATTCACTTCGGATATATATATGCAAGGAGTTTACACTCAGGAAAGTTTGAGACTTGAAATCTATGGAATGTGACATTTCATCAACCGTCGGATCTGGAGATCAGAAAATGACCATTAGATCATGGCAGACCACGTCAAAAGACCATGTCAGGAAGAATATGTGGTAGACTACGTCAGCAAGGAAATGTGGCACAATCAAACAATTACAAGTGTCAAGTTGATTCGGCATTTCAGGTACGTGGAAATCACAAATCCGAGTGACACGTGGAAGCTGCTCGATTCATGAAACGTCATCAAGTGATGCAAGAGTTACATCACTCCGAGAGTTTTTCTTAGGTATTTTTACCACCAATACTTGCATAAAGACCCAAATTCTTAGAGTGGAGGATAATCGTTGGATTAAAGAGGACACACGTCATTGGATCCTGCACTTCGGGTGAAATGCTCCAGGAGAAAATGTGAACTTAAGAATTGAAACTCCCGGAGTCCAGATCACGAAATCGATCTTGTTCGTTGGTTTGGAGGGACACATGTCATCTGATCGTTGAGACCTAGGATCATGCATGGATAAAGGAAATAAGGAAGAATCGTTGATTGAAGAGGACAAATGTCAGCAAATCTTCCATTCCAGAAGATATCCATTCAGCAGCAATAGGGCTTGAGAGTTGAAACTCCTGGAGCTCGGATCACGAAGGAAAACTCAACCTTTGATGGAGGAAGGAGAGATATGGTCCATTGACTTGAGAAGATAGATATGAATTTTCCATTCAATATCACCATCAATATCATAAGATCGAAGATCGTGCTCCATTCCGGGGCCAGAACACGCTCGGGCCATAATTGTTCATTTGCGGGCCGCAATTGAAACCATGGTTTTGGAGAAAGGATGCGTGGAGGCTCGTGGTGAATTGCAGGGAAAAAAATATTTTTTCTAAACCACCTTTGGACACGCCCACAATTGCTTGGTCACATGAAGCTCATAGACCAAGGTCATATTGTGAAATGGATCCAGGGCTCACTAGACAAAAATTAGGAAGCGCCTTTTGAATAAGTGCTTGGTCGCCGTCGGTGGTCATGCGAAGGAAGGGGTGAGAAGCCAAAGAATTCATAGTTGATTGGATTTAACTGACAAAGAAGATGAAGACTCTCGAATGCGAGAGAAGATAAGGAATCTCAGCATAACAGACACTGGTGATGAAATCATAGGCAACAGAACCGCCAGAGAAGATGAAGAGTTTCCATGATGATCAGGAGATGATGCGATGTGAAAAATTCATGCATAATAGAGAAGTGAAGTGACTTTGTTGTCGAGCTATGTAGAAGTATTGAAGAGCTGCAGTGAACAACCTGTAGGCAATAACAGTGACGCAGTGAAGAGCATGCAGAGGTATTGTGCATGAAGAATGCCAAAGGTGCACAGAGAGTATAAAAACACAAAACATAGAATAGATGGGAGCTATTGTGGAGTGTGGTTTATGTGGGTAGAATCATGCAGTGTGCAGGAGATGAAGTGCACAGAAGAGACGTGGTGAATAGAATGGAAAGAATACATAGATCATAAAGCGCATAATAAGAAAGGAACAAAAATGGATATCTGAGAGAAGAATAGAAAATGAAGAAGACACGAGGAGAGAGACAGTGACATAGGAAAAGCATAGCAGTGTAGCATAAAAGTGATGAGACTGGTAAGCCATAGATAAATGTTGTATCACTGTGATAAATTAAATAAAGAAAAGATATATATTTCAGGGTGGTAGGGATGTGCTAGAGAGGACTAGTGTCCTCAAAGTTTCAAGTGGATGCTTGAACACAGGGAGTTGTAGCTTCCATCTGGTTGCATCCAGAAAGACTAGGGTGACAGGATGGTGCAAGGGACAACTATTGTTTTTTGTTATACAGGTTGGTGCATGTGTGACAGGAAGTTGGTTCTTGAACACTCAGGGAGTTGGTGCTTCCTTCTAGTGGGTGCTAGAGAAACTAGAGATTTGGTGATCTCAGCAAGTTGGTTTTTGTAAAACAGAGGTTGTAGCCTCAAGAGGAGTTGGAGCTCATATGATTGATAATGTAAATAAAATAAATATTATGTATCATATCAAGAAAAAGAGGTTTTTCCATTTATGGGTTTCCTCAGGAAAGATGTGTCTCTAAATATTTCATGTGTGTGATTGATGTTTAATATTCTATTTCTTACTTCCCTGCATCATTGTGATCTTCATTAATTGTTCTGTAAAGAGTCTGAAATGGACATAATCATTTAATCACAGTAACAACTAATTCACACCCCCTCCCCCCCCNAGTTGTCCAACATGGGCATCATACGACAATATCATACGACAATATAGGTGCTAACTAGGGTGCATATGAAGGTTAGGAACTATAGAACAACTTAGGATGTGGAAAAGGAGTGGATAATTTTGCAACCAGAGGTGTTCGAGCCTAAGGTGGCGCAACAATAGAATGGATAGTTAATAATGCAAGATGAAAAATGAAAAGAAGAATATATCCCTATATTTCATTATGGGAACACATACCTCAAGTTATGTGGAAGTCACCATCTTCATAAAAAAAGTCCCCATAATCTTGTTAACACATGTAAACTAGATTATGGGGGTCAAAATGCATAGTGAAATAAAAAATAAAATATAAATTGGGGGGATTTTTTTATATGATACATACAAAACAAAAATCACTAACACCACACACCTATATACAAGGAACTACGCATTATAATAATTTAGGTGAATTAGAGCCCATTTCTAGGCTCTAGACAAGGATCTTTTTCATAATCGATGAACATCTTAGCCAATGTTGGCATCATATTGCTTACCATGTTAGGGCCATGCCAAATATGAATAAATTTATGCATATAAAGATACTCATTTTGAGTAGTATCGTGATCTAGGGAATCTCTATTATGGGATCCATCAAGACATGAAGGAAAGTTCCACAAAATATATCCGAGGAAGAAAAGGGTCAAGATTGGGAGGTCCACTAAATTCCTGAGTAAATGCCCCAAGTCTTGGGTCATAACATAACATGATAACTCTCATCAGTGCCAAATCAACTAGGATTGATTCTCGATGATGCTCATATTCCCTAGGATTTTATATGGAATCCATGATTTCCAAGATGGCCTCTTATGAAGGAAACTCAATATCTAATAAATCATGTGAATGCGAAGAGTGAACAACCTGTTTGGGTGGAGTATGTTGATCACACTTCATATGAGGATGGAGGTGTTTACTAGTATTAGTTGATGTTTATGAGATTGTTGGATCGACAAAATCAACCATGGTGGGTGGCAGGGAAGCTCCATATGATTCAACATACGTGGGATGAGGTACCACCCAATGATCGATAGACCTAAGGGATCCATCAGTAAATGATGAAATCATGTTTATAGGAGTAGTGTTCGCAGTAGGATATGGTGGGGGAAGGGAAGATATACCCATAAGAGAAGGATATTTTAACATCTCTTTACCAACGCTGACATAAGACTGTTGGGTATCACCAACAAAGGGAACATTAGACCCCACATTGGATCCAAGGTATGGGGTACATAGTGCAAGATGATCTATCATCACTATTCTCCCTTCGTGAGGGAAGAATAGGACCCTCAAGGATGACAAGAAAATTGAAGTGATATCGTAGAACCAAGTACGCCCGAGTACAAAATTGTACTCCCTAGGTGCATTGATTACCTCCATGACAAGAAGACAATATTTCCACCTAAATCGATGGGTAAGGTGGTGATTATTTCATGAGGATGGAATGTGGGTCCATCAAATTCTTTCAATATTTTTGTAGATGTGTCGATCTTACGAGAGACAATGGTCCACTAACAAGAAATTGACATGATGCAAGCTGAGGCTCCTTCGTCAACCACTATTCAAAAGATGTTTTTCCCCATCGTGTGCACTTTTATCTAGGAGGAAACTTGATGGGAGAGCCTATGAGTAACTTGATTAGAATGAAAGGCCATCAAATGTGACTCCTACAAATCAACCCTGCCTATAGCTAACAACAAGGGTTTATGTTGCACTGGTTAGCTTTGGAGAAATTCAAGGGAAGACATGTCATAATGTTCTTAGGACAACTCTTCCACAATGGTCTAGTTGTGGGAAGCCCAGGTGTTTGAATTATGTTTCATTTTTCGAAGAACTCACTTTGGGGGGTGAAGCAATGTGTCAAAATATGGATTATAAATTTAAATAGGGACACTAGGATAGGATGCATATGTTGCCTCACACACAACATGAATAGGATTGAATGTGTCATAGTTATTTTCTCGTGTTTGTAAATTTACCATGTGGTCACACATGAATAGAGAATCATTCGAGGAAGACCCCTCACTATGAGGGGTACCTTCCATGCCCCCTTTATCAGGGGAATAACTTGTTTCAACCATGTGTTGCATTTGAGGGGGGAAAGGATGAGTTAAAACAATAAGTTGTTAGGATCCCTTATACTATGCCAAAAATGTATGGACCTCATACTTTTGAGGATACTAATTAGTAAGGTGGTCCTCCCGCCAAATTGTAAGGGGAAACTAACGCTTTTTCTTCTCTTTAGTTCAGTCACCTATATTTTGTTGCTTGAGAGGTGGTTGCACCTATGTGATTATCTCAAGTACTCATAATAGACTAGACTGGAGTGATGATTAATCCAAGATCAAAGTATTATGTGCAAACCAAAAAAAAAATCAACCTAAGGCCAATCTAGAGTTTGAATAAAATATCATACCCTTACTAAATATAATGCAACAACAACAAAACTAATGGCTTATGGCTTATAGGGGATATGAACTCCCCACAATATTGGCTAGAGAAGGTATGAGGAGCAGTTATGCTTATCTATGTGAAACAATCCTGAATGATCCAAGAACCTTGTATTAATGTGGGAAACCTACGGGGGAAATCATACCATGAACGAACATTTTCCCCAAGTACTACATGAACGTCCCACTTGCAGTCACCTATGTGGCTACCTAGTAAAGGTCACTAAGGCCACCACCTCACAATCAATGATCAGGCGAATAGTCATAAGTTGAATTGTACGTAACGGTAGGGTAACTAAGTCTGAAGCTCCAAATGTGTTACACCAATGAAACCCCCTTATACATAGAAATCGAAGTGATACAACAAACCCCAAAACAAGCAGAGACAAGTAATCTCCCTACTTTCCCCAATGCAACCTCATGCTTGACTCCTATTTTAGAGGAGCTTCTTGACACACTGGTTGCAAGAATGGATTTATCACTCTTTAATGGCTCTATATTTTGTTTTTTGGCCTTGGAGAGTTTACTCTCCAATCTTAATCCAAGGCCCTAAAACTTTCTAATGTTGGTTTACTAAAAAGGAAAATGTCTACTTGATTTTAGATTACACAATTTGTTTTTATGGTTGTTATTTAAGTCAAATCTGGGAAATGGATGAGACTTTTTGTGATGTTTGACTCTTAACCCAACCAAACAATGCAAAGATGTCAATTTGGTTCATTCAATTCAATGAATTATAGCTATGGGTGGGAAAGAGACATTTTCCTTTTCTTTGCAAACTTTAGAAACACGACCTCACACACCAAGAAACCTTACAAACAATCAAACCCAGTATTATCCAAAATGGAATCCAAATACTCTCACAATGTATTATGATTCTAATTCTTCAAAAAAACACAAACATGCAAAGAAATTTTTGTTTTGTTCTTTTTCCAAAGATAATGAAAAACAATTCTTAGACTAATCAAGAATCTAAATGGAAATGGAAAACAACAAACAAAAAGCATATGGCTATAGGAAATTGGAAATGATGCTAAGAAACCCACTCTAATGCCACTACAAATATCTCACCCAAATCTCACTTCAAGGAGTAGATATAGTAATGAATAACACTTAAAAAATGGAAAACTAATGCAATCTGTATGACACATTACTAGATATGTTCAGATCAGTTGGGTTGATTTTCGAACTTAACAAGATCACTAGATAGAAAATAGTCCTATCCATGCAATCCAAAACCGATAACACAATCACACCCCAAGTAACAAATGAAGATAAATTATGTGACCACATAACTCAAACAGAGGTAAATATTTCACAAAACAGATCCACATAGACCCCTGGCACCAGATAGATCATATATTATATCTGAAGTTGGGAAATACTACAATTTCCCCTATTTAATGGGATCATTGTGTGACATGAGTGGTTCAATATGGGACTATAGTCACGTGACCCCTATAATGCAACAAGCAACTATGAACAAAAAGTGTTTTCTTACAAAAAGGATCTACTCCAGATCTGTGAGATATGTATCAAATCTACTAGATCTAAGTGATATAGACCTATAGAATAATACATGAACGAGAAAATGAATCAAAAATAGAAAATAAAGGGTATCCATGAGAGGGATTCTAGAGAAGAATCAAAATATAATTCCCTAGTGGATTCACCAGTTCTGTTAAGGGATAAATCTCATAGGAATCTCACAGGATGGATGTAAAGATCTCCCTAGGATCTTCCTATTGATCCTAGATAGAAAGAGGGCTAGATTCTTATGTCTTTCCTAGACTCAAGAAGATAAAATCCCAACCGGCCTAAGGAGTGGTATAGATAGCATACCTTAATTTGTAGGTTGTACTTCATATATCTCGATTGATGCATATCAAAAGTTCCCTCTCTAGTCTCCACAATATACTTCATGCACATAAATAACAAACAATTCCTTTGCACCTCTCTACTTAGTGTTAGAATCCTTGATCTACTTGTATCTAATCTTATCTATACTAAATTAAACCATATCCAAACATTTGCAACTGAAATACAAACTTGTTTAGGGGGGAACCAAAGATCTATTCATTAACATGAAGAAATTGCATCAATTCATACCTTGGATGTTGATGCTTCCTCCTTTGGCTCCTTGCTTCTTGTTTCTCCTCAGCTTCTTGAGTAGACAAGGAAATATGATTTATTTCTATTGTGAATAGGAAAATACCCTCTACAAATAGACACCATAACTCTACAAATGATTCTTCCTCAAAGCTCAACAATAACCTTCATTATATATATCCTTTGAAGAGGCTTGGGAGAGCTTCTAGATCGTTTAGAATCCAATAGAAACTTGAATGATGTGAGTTCCTAGGCTCGTGACATGAATATGCAACTCACCCATTGCTTACGTCTTTGTAACTCGTTGAATATACAAGGTTTAAGAGATAGTTACATAATGAACTACTGATTTCTAGCGACTATATCCATTTGATGTCCCCTATGTGTCCATAGACGACCCTAAAAATAACCTAAAACTCAAGCACAATATGTATGTTAGATTCCCTTATGTCATATAGGGTGGATATTAAGGATATAACACTTTCTCTTATAGCGTCCAACATATACCCAGATTAGATCTCAATTTCAAAATATTTGTCACACTACAAACCTTCTAACTCAACAAAACTATGGTGACCTTGGGACACTGCTCTTACTGTTGTTGGAGAAACAAAAATGCACTAATATTATTGCATATAAAGTAGTAATAAATTTATATTTATTATTGGGTTTTATGATGAAGTAGTTTTATGGATTATTTTGATTCATTTATACAATTAAGTAGAAATAAAAATCTATTTATTATTGGGTTTTAGGATGAAGTAGTTTTATGGTTTATTTTTATTAATTTATGCATTAAATTTTTTATATAGGTTACATGATATATTTAGTACCACTCAATTGAGACACTCCCCTAATAGTTAAAAATATGTATTTATTTTAAAAAGATCACATGTTCAAATTTAAAGATGAATTTATACATAATGAAAGACATATTTCTTGGAAATAGTAATTATAAGTTAGAGAGATTTACGTCTCCGCCAATTTCTCAGTGAGTCAATTTGTCAGTGTACAATTACGGCTCATTAGTTTATGCATACGTTCATGCAAAATTAGTTTTGTCAGTCGACAAGTAGGGGAGTTATTTAAGGAGCCAATATTTATCTTTTTTTATATCTATTAAGTAGATAGAAGTCAGTCATATATATTGTTGTCTTTAATGTTTGAGTTGGTTAACTTCTGTAAGAAGTTCCGGTCTCAATTTTATCTATATATGTTTGAGTATGTAGGTAGTCGAAACTAACGAACAAAGAATGTGTTAATCAATAGAAGAAGCAACAACAGTTATGAAGGTTGTAAGGAAGGTGTGAGAGAACAAGATCAATGTCTGTAAGTATGAAGAAGTTTTTGGAGCCGAAGCTCTCATTTTCAGTACATTTTGTAACTGTGCATAGTGTTGGTTGTGGAGCCTGATTATCTTCCTGATTTAGAGGTCTTTTACTTTTATTCGTGTTTATACCCCATGAAGTATTGACACCCCAGAAGTATGTACACTCTTCCATGTGGGGGAGTGAAGAGGGGGGGTACCCCCTCTGTAGGGTCCGGGGGGTCTATCCCCTAGCTGGGGGGTCTGGGAGCAAGTGGGCCCCCAGTGGGAGTTCGGGGGCAAAGCCCTCGAAGAAATTTTTTTCTTGTAAAAGTATATTGTAATTTCATTGTAAATCTGAACCATTCATTATAAGGTCGCAGATCTAACAGTAGAGATTATGTTAGGGTTTTTTTCCCTAGAAGACAACCCTCTTTTATGAGGGTAATGTATCGCGGCTATGGTGAATGGTGAATATTCTATTTTGAGAGAGGAGATTTTGAGAGAAAGAAGAGGAAGTTACAACAGGTTTTGATGTAGGTTCTATCCCTTCATTTGATGGATAATAATAAAGGAAGGACCTGGAAATTTCTCTAGTGGACGTAGCCCACACTGGCTGAACCACGTAAATCTGTGTCTCTTGTATTGTGTATCTTCTGTGTTTTATTTCCGCATTTGTTTTATTTTATTTCTCCGCGGTCCTGTTTTTCTAACAACTGGTATTAGAGCGTAAGGTAACTCGCAGGAAAAAAGGGTTCCTGGTTCGAGTGGGAGCAATGTCAGAAGATGCAAAGTTTAGGGTCGAGAAATTTAACGGCCAAAACTAACAGTTATGGAAGATGAAGATGGAAGACTATTTATATCAGAAGGATCTATTCCTACCATTGAGCGGATTAGCAAAGAAGTCAGCGGCCATGAAGGACGAAGAATGGGAGATTCTTGACAGAAAGGCTCTAGGAACGATACGATTGAGCCTGGCAGCGTCGGTGGCTTTCAATATCTCGAAAGAAAATACAACCAAGGGTTTGATGGATGCGTTGGCCAAATTGTATGAAAAACCCTCGGCGTCCAATAAGGTATTTCTAATGAAGAGATTATTTAATATGAAGATGTTGGAAGGTGGGTCTGTTGCAGATCAT